>BDRX01000161.1:76553-89899 GCA_003203535.1 Raphidocelis subcapitata | reverse complement strand
CGGGAGCGGCTTGCGTGCGGCGCCGGCGGGCAGGGTAACACATGCACAACAGTCGTCAACGCAAGCGCACGCGGCACATGTGGCGCGTGCTCACGCACGCACGCACACGCTGCGGAAACCCTCGGCAACACAAACAAAACGAGCTTCACACATGCTGCGCCCGAAAGCGCCCCCAAAAACGCTGCGCCCGCAAAGCCGCCCACCCGCGTCCTCCTGGAACCGCTCGTCCCGGTGCAGCGCCGCCAGCGCCCTGAAGCACGCCAGCAGCTGCTGCGCCTTGCGCACCTGGGCCACGGCGGCCTTGGTTTCGGGCCCCAAAAAGTCGAGGCCAGACAGCTCGGCCTCGGCCATGCGCGCAAAGCCGTCGACGCGCCGCTCCCGCTCCTGATCCGGCAGGCGCGCATACACGGCCGCATAGGCCGAGGGCCCGCCGTCCGAGGCGTCCGCCGCCTCCTCGTCCGCCGCGTCCGCGGCGGCGACGGCGCCGCCGCCGCCGCCGCCGCGCGAAGCCGACGCCGGCGGCGTCGCCGGGGCGGGCACGCCGCCGCCGCCGCTGCCGCTGCCGCGGGGCGCGCCGGGCGGCGCGCGGTCGGCGGCCCTGCGCAGCAGCGCGCGCAGCGTTTCGGCGACGAGGGGCGGGGACGCGTCGACGCATTCGTGCGGCAGCCGGCCGTCGGCGGCGGCGGCGCGGGGGTCGGCGCCTTGGGCGGGGGTTTTGTGGAGGGAGGGGGGCGCGCTGGGTTGGTTGAACTGCCGCCCGGCTCTTCATTTCCACCGATGGCAAAGCGGCAAGCATTCGCAGAGCGTGCGCGCGGGCAGGAAGAAAGCGGGGAGAGGGCGAGGGAGGGGTGGGCAGAGGGAGACGGGGGGGAGAGGGGAAGGGCGAGGGGGAGGAAGAGGGGAGGGAGAGGGGGAGGGAGAGGGGGTCGAGGCGACTTTCAAAAAGCGCACCCTTTGCTAGCAGCGCCTCGGCGCACTCCACCGACCCCGCCAGCGCCGCCGCGTGCAGCGCCGCGGCGCCGTCGGGGCCGGCGTCCGAGGGCGCGAGGCCGGCGTCGAGCAGCAGCTTGAGGCAGCGCGACCGGGAGAGGCCCGCGGCGACGTGGAGGAGCGAGTAGCTGCGGGCGCGGGTTCGTTTTGGGTTCATGTTGGTTTTTTGTGGCGGGTCGCGTCGGTCAAAGATTGGGGGCGGGGTTGGTGGAAACGAGTGGGTCTGCCGGGAGGCGCTAAGCAAGGCCTGCAAGCCTGCCTTGGCTGCGCATGGGCGGGGACGAACCCAAGTGCAAGCCAGCCCTAGCGCACGCAGACGGCGGCGCGCGTGGCGCGCCCCCCTCACCCGCCGCCAGCGCCGGCGCCGGCGTCCGCCCCGGCCTGCAGCAGCGCGCCCGCCACGTCGGCGTGGCCCCCCGCGACCGCCTCCCCCAGCGGCGTGAGCCCCCTCTTGTTGCGCAGCCCGTGCTTCGCGCCGCTGCCCAGCAGCAGGGACACCCCCGGCAGCCAGCCGCGCCTGCGGTTTTAGTTTTTTTTGTGCAGACCGGCCGCGGTTTAGTACGGCGCCGCAGGCGCAGGCACTGACACCCGCAGCGCACACACGCACCCCTGTGTGTAAAACAGCGCTCTCTCACAGACAGGCCAAGCGTCCCAAGACCGCGCACCTGGCCGCCAGGTGAAGGGGTGTGTCGTCCTGTGCGTCGTGCCCGTCCAGCCAGGCGCTCTTGCCGGCCAGGAAACGCAGCACCTGCCAAGGGGGAGGGAGGGGGCCGCGTTCCCAACAGCCCGCGGGCGGTTTCAGGTCCCAAGCCCCGCTCTCGTGCCCCCGAACCCCAGGCCCTGGCCCCCAACCCCGCAAACAACAGCGAGCGGGCCCCCAAACCCCCCAAACAACGGCCGTTCGATCAGCGGGCCCCCACCTCCGCGCTGCGCCCCGCCGCGGCCGCGTAGTGCAGCGGCGCGCGCGCGGCGGCGTCCTCAGCGTCCAGGTCCACCCCCTTGGTGGCGAGGTACTGAAGCACGTCCAGGTGGCCGTGGGAGGCGGCGTAGTGCGCGGGGGAGCGGCCGGACTTGTCGCGGGCGTCGGGCTCGGCGCCCTGGGAGAGCAGCTCGACGGCCTGTTGTTTTGGGGGGGGGGAGAGGGTGTTTGGTTTGGGGGGTTTGCGGTTGAGAGGGGCGCCGCGGCGCGCTGGCGCGCTTGGGGCCGCCGGCGCGGAAAGGGCGTGCGCATGGCCGCTGCTGCGGCGTGGTGTGTGCAAGGCCGCGGCTGCGGCGCGGCGGCTGGCATGGCGGCGAGCGGCGCGTGCGGGAGGCGGCGCATGCGCTTTCGCGCGCGCGCACGTCTGCCAGGAGGCCCCGCGCCGCGGCCCATATCAGCAGCTCGTTGCGATCCGCCTGGCTCTTGGCCTGCGCAGCGATGCGGCGGAAATGGCAAATACAGGGGGAAGGGGGCGGTTGATCGGCGCGCCCGGGGGGCGGCGAGCAGCGGCGCGTCCGGCGCGCTGCAGGCGGGGGCGGTTGGACGGCCCGACTGGGCGGGCGCTGGCAGGCCTGCCGCGACGACGGATCACCTTTTGAACCGCGGCCTCCATTGTTCGCGGGCGGCCGTGCGCTGCGGCGTCCGCTCCTGCCGGGTCTCGCGTCGAAGCGTTCGATCGATCGATCTGCGTGGCTGTTCGAGTCGTGCAGCGCTGTACGGACACGTCAATAACTTCATACAGTGGCCGCGCGTTCGGCCATTGCGTTTCATCGCCGCAAGGCGCGACACAAAACCGCTCCACCTCCCGGGCGCCCCGTCGCTGCCTCCCTGGCTGGCCAGCCACCCCAGGAGGCACTAAACATGGTTTCAAAGGCCCTAGTGAGCGGCAGACCTGCGGCAGCGAGTAGGCCTGCAGCGCCGAGGCGTCGAGGTCGCGCCCCCAGCCCGCCCGGCGCCTGCCTGGTCTCCACTCCCCAGCCCACAAAGGGAAAAGGCTCAAGTTTACTCTGTTCAACGCCAGTCTTTCGCGTACAATCTCAAAAGGGAGTTGGCAAACGGACGGGCCGAACGGCGGCAAGGCGGCGAGGCGCTCGGCCGCGTGCGGCGGCCCGTGTTTGTGCGCCTTGAATTGGCAGCGGGGGGTTTCCTCCAGCCGAAAGGGTTTTATGTGCGGAATGTGCAGAGACGATCCGAAAGTGGGTGTGTGTGGGGGGGGCAAAGGGGGGCAGGGAGTGCCAAGTGGGTGAGGGTGGGGCGGGCACCAAGTGGGTGTGGCCCCGCGTGCGCGCGGGCTTTGAAGGCCCTTTTCGGCCGGCCTCCAGAGGACACGGCGCGGCGTTGCAGTGCTTCAATTGGGGAGCGCAGCAGGGCGCTTGCAAGGGCGCAGCAGGGCGCGTGGGGGGAAGGGGGCTCTAGCAAGTGGCGGGCAGCGCCCTTGCCAAGTCGTGGGGAGGCGGGTTTGTCAAGTCGCAACTTCCGGCCGGCCGTTTCTCTCCGTCCTCTGCGCGCCGAAAGATGCCGGCGGCAGGCGGGCAGGCGGGTCTGAGGCCGTTGCAAGCGGCACAGCCGCCACGGCCGCGTCCTCAGACCAGGGCCTTTGTTTGCTTTGTTCATCAAATCAGACCGAACCAAATCAAATCAAACCGAGCCGAGCCGGATCCGCCGTCGCCGCATCAGATGTGCCTCTTGAGGAAAGCCACGCCCGCATCAAACGCCGCCGCCGCGGCCTCGGCGTGCGACGCGTTGCCGCGCAGCGCGAAGCCGTGGGGCATGTCGGGGTGGGATTTGATCTCGGCGGGGATGCCCTCGGCGCGCTTGGCGGCAAAGACCTGCACGGGGGGGGGGGGGTTGCAGGGGGGCGGCAGGGGTGCTTGCTTTGTGGGGGATGGGCGGGCGGGCCAGGTGCGCTCCGGGTTGCTTGCGCAGCGGCCTTCCAACAACAGTGCCGCGGCAAGGCTGCAGGCCCCGCATCCACGCGCTCTAGCCGCGCCCCCTGCTCGGCTCCATTGCAGCCTCAATGCCTCCTCCCCCACCCGCATTTGCAGCCTTAACCTCCCCCCCCCCAAAAAAACGCACCTTTGCGGTTGAGTCGTAGAAGCTTCCGTTCATGGCCTTGAGGTCGAGCAGCGGGTCCGCCGCCTGCAGCGACAGCGGCCCCGTCACCGCGGCAACCGCCTCTGGCGTGAGGCCGGAGGCGTGGAAGCCGACTGCGGCGTCGACCTTTGGTTCCTGGGGGCCGGACAGGAGAACAGAGTAGAGCCCGCCCCAGCCTGGTTGGGATTAAGTTTGAGTTTGGTTTGGTTTGGTTTGGTTTGGTTTCCAAACCAAACCAAACCAAACCAAACCAAACCAAACCAAACCAAACCAAACCAAACCAAACCAAACCAAACCAAACCAAACCAAACCAAACCAAACCACTTGGTTTTGGCTTTGATTTGGGAAAGGAAACGGCCCTTGGGGCCGCCAAAGCAAAATGCCGCAGCCAAGGCCCAAGGGCCATCGCCCCCATGCCCCCCCCTTAAAGGAAGAACCAAAGCTCACAGAAGCCCTGCTGCCCGATCCTCTCGACGCTCGGCCACTTTTTTTTGATCTCCGGCACCAGCGCGGCAAAGTCCTTGAGCACCCGCTCTTTGGGGTGGCGCAGCTTCCAGGCGTCCGAGGTGTTGCGGGTGGCCTCCGTGAGGGCGTCGCCCCTGGGGGAGGGGGCGATGTTTTTTGGGGGGGGAGGGGGCTTTTCGCGCGAGTGTTTGACCAGTGCTGCTGGGTTTTTTGAGCTCCGGGACCCCATTGCGGTTTAGGCACCCTAAAAGCGGGGCGGTCGAAAAGCACGCGCGCGCGCCGGCCCCGTGCAAAGCGCGCCAAGTGACGCCACCCGCCTGAAAAAGTCGGGCAGCACGACCAGGAAGCCCCCCGCCTTGGCCAGCCTGTCGGCCCACAGGCGCGTGTTGTTGAGGCCGAAGCCGTAGATGTCACTGAACAGCACCACCGCGGCGCCGGGCTTGGCGCCGGGGGGCTCGGACACTGGAGGGATGGGCAGGGGAGGGCGGAGGGGTGTTGGGGCGCAGGAGGGGGGGGTGACAGGGGGCCGGCAGGGGGTGGCGTGGGCGATGGAGGGGAGGCGGTATTGCAGGGGCCCGACTCGAAAACGAGCCCGAGGGATGGGAATTGGGGATTCTCAATGGTGCGGTGCGAAATGCCTGCGGCTGGGAATCTGAGTGCGCGCCGCTCGCTGGCGTCACCGCCCGCCGCCGCACCGTAGGCCTCCATGCTCGCGTTGCCGGAGCCCAGGAAGCGGATCACCTTGCCGGCCTGGTTGGTTTTGGGGGGGGGGGTGCGCGTGGTTTTACGCGGCGAGCGCATTCGGATCGATGGGGGCGCGCTGGGGTGATGCCGGACAGGGCCAGGCCGCAACCCTCGCACGGCGCCGCCCGTCGGCGGCGCGGGGGGCGTCGGCCCCGGCGCCGCGCGCAACGGATGCACACGCGCATCGCTGCCGTCGCAATGCGGCCGGCGATGGGCGCGCGTGCAGCAGCCGGCGGCGGCGAGAGGCGTGCTCGCGCCAGTGGTGAGTGGTGGCGCGCGCGCCGCCCGGCCTCCCTTGCCGGCCCTCCGCTTGCCTGCAGTCCGGACTGGACGACGCCAAGGCCGTGGCTCGACCAGTAGGCATTGTCGCCGAGCTCACGGGCGGAGGCGCAGCCAATGAGAACGAGCGCGAGCCCGACCCCCGCGAGCAGCGACGAGCGGCGCATCTTGGCAATGCGCTGGTCGCGTTCGGGTCGCGGCAATGCCTGTTTTGAGATTGACGTCCGGGCGGGGGCGGGCGGGGTTTTGAACAGGGCCGGGTTTGACTCGCGGCTCCGCTGCGCGAGCGCCCCCGCCGGCGGGTGGGGAAGCATCCTCACGCCTCCTGCGCTGCAGCTTGCGCCTGCGGCAATCACGAGGGGCCTCCATCGCTAATTCCAGCGCGCGTTCGCACAAAGCTGCCTCCTCGCCGGCCTCGGCGGTCAAAAAGGCGTTGACCGGCGGTGCTCCCCTTGCGCTGGAGCCACCGCGCAAGGCCCAGCCAGGCCGCCTTAGAGAATCACCAATCGGACGCTGCACTGATGGCTCGCGCGAAACTGCCTCGCCTGCCAATTCGCCGCCGTGCCCGCTGCGCCCCGCACCACGCCCCGAAGGTCCGCTGGAGCAGATTGCCGGGGCCGCCGCTCGCAGCGCCCTTTGCCAGCACCAGGCATTTGCCAGCACCGCGCATCTACTGAAACGAACTTCGACCAGAGCCATTTTTGCCTAGAGCACCAGGGACATCGGCCCCGGCCGCGAGGTCACCCACTGGGCCTCATCACCAAGCGCACATCCGGCCGCCATCGCCCGGCCCGAAGGCTTCGCATTCGACAACAAATTCGATCGCGACCCCTTTCGCACGCCGTCACCGGCCGTGGGCCCCCGCGATGGCTGCCAGCACTGCCCCCTTCTGGGGCCTCGCGCTCGCGCTCGCGCTCGTGCTCGCGCTGGCCCTCGCCGGTGCTGGTGAGACCCACCAGCTACAAGCAGCGCGCTCGCACCAGGCTGCAACGCTGGCGCGCGGCGTCACCGCCCCGACGCAACGTGCCCAGTCGCGACTGCCGGGTGCTGGGCACCGCGACCGCACCCCAGCAGGGGGGCGAAGAGCCCTCCTCCTATGCAACCAAAACGCACCCAGCCCCGC
Organism: Raphidocelis subcapitata; assembly: GCA_003203535.1. NCBI lineage: Eukaryota > Viridiplantae > Chlorophyta > Chlorophyceae > Sphaeropleales > Selenastraceae > Raphidocelis > Raphidocelis subcapitata. Next base: position 83,225 of record BDRX01000161.1, on the reverse strand, counting down.
CGCCGCCCCCGCCCCGTCCCTCTCCGGCAGCCCCCGCGAGCGCCGTCCAGCTGGACCTGCAGGTCCCTGAAGGCTACCCCGCCTTTGCCTCGTCAGCCCCGGCGGGCGCCCAGGGCCCGCTTCTCCCGCGCAGCGGCGGCCCTCCCCGGCTGGTCCGTGGGGCGCTGTCCGACAAAACCTTTGGTGTCCAATCCTTTAAAACCAACCCCATTTACTGGCAAGTGTGCGCGTGCGCGGCGGTCATGCAATTGCAGCATTGCCTGGCCGCGCGGGCCCGCATTCGAGGCCGCCCGCCCGCCACGCGTGCGACCGGCACGGGGGGGCATGTCACTGCTTTTGTGCTATGTACAGCGCCCATGCGCCAAAAACGCCTCCAGCCGGCTGCCCACTCAGCTCTGCGCGCCGCCGCAAAACAAAACAGGTGGACTGACTATCTCGCCCCCCTTCTGCCCGAGGTCGGGGGCAAAAGGACCTTCTCGGTGGTGAGGGGCAAACGTGCAGGGTTTTGATTGCATGTGTAGTCGCGGGTTTTGGTTTTGCCATTGAGGTCCGAGCTGTGCAAAAGAGCACCGATCCTGTCCATAAGCGCACGACAGCATTAACGAACTTCTCACCCCGCTGCGGGCCTCGCTCCCCCCCCTCGCCCCATGCCGCAGTACATCCTCAACTTGGCACACAAGGCCATCCCCAAGGTAGTGATGCGTTGGGCAAGGGCGCGTCAAGCGGCGCTTGCTCGCGTCAAAGCCAGCCTCAGCCGAGTCGCGAGCCGCGCCTGTCCCAAATGACCGGCCCCCTCTCCCCCAAACCCCTCAAATGCCTTGACCCACCCCAAAAGGGCACGGTGGTGTCCTTCTTCGTGGACAAAAAGGAAGTCGAATGCGGCCAGTCGGGCGCAGCCGCCGAGTACACACTGCCGGAGCTCAAGCCCTTCCAGACCTACACCCTCAAAGCAAAGGTGCCCTTTTCGTCGGATCTTGCGCCAAACGTAAAAGTCAACATGACGTTTTTCATCGACTCAACGTGAGTGGGACTTGGAAGGGCGGGCAGTTTCAATCCTTCCAATACTTCCTATCGAAAGAGCCAGGGGCGCTTCATTGCCGAGTTGAGACAGAAACATGTGAGCAAAGCACAGCACTGCAAGCAAGCAAGCAAGCAAGCAAGCAAGCAAGCAAGCAAGCTACCTAGCCAACTAATCGAATGACGAATGAACAAACAAACCAACTAAACAAGGTGCGCGGCGTATAAGCAGTCCATCCCGGTGGACGTGCCCACCACGGTCCTGCCCCAAAAAACGGAGTTCGCCTTTCCAGTGGTGGCGTTCCCCACGCCCGACCTCTACCCCAATGGTGCGTTGGGCGTGCGGCGCCACAGCTGCGCTTTGCGGGCTGCCTGGGGATCGTGCGGTTTGAGCCGTCACCCGCGTTGCTGCCAGTGGCGGAGCGCATCAAGAAAATGTCGCAAAAACGCAGGCCTCGGAAACTCGCCGGTTTTCGAGCTGTCTCCTGTCGTCCCGGTTTACGGCCAAACCTACACTGCGTTTGTCCAGGTCCAAAACCTCGGTAGGCCCATTTGTGATGGGGTGTTGGTGTCCTGGTATTCAGCTTGGGTGCATGCAGACTGGTTTGTTTGGCATGGGGCTTTGTGGTTTGGGGTTTCCGCACCGACGGGCAGCACACCTACCTGTAAAAGGTTGCTCCCTTTTTGAGTCCGTTTCGGAACTTGTGGAAACCCAGGCACGGCGCCACTTCCCGAAGGCGTCTTCATGCGCGTGTGGCCTTATATCATTGACGCCGTAAGCTGCAACAATACGGGTGGCGTCGCCGTTGAGCTCCCCAAGATCGGCCCGGGCAAGACCAAAACGTGAGCGGGGCGTGAACCATCGGGCCAACAAGAGCCATCGGCGCACACACTAGGAGCGAGATGTCGGCGGTGGCAAGCAGTCTTATTCAGGTTTCCCGCTGGCCCCGGCACTCTGGCTTCCTTACTAGTTGGGGAGGCAACCACCGGCTGGGCAACCTCCATTTCAAACCCCATTTCCTTGCTTGCTTTGCGACACCCTCTACGCCTTTCGCCCTTCAAACCCGCTTCAAACCTCCGCAGCGTCAAGGTCGAAGGCCTCGTGCCGCCCTTTCAGGCCGGCAGCTACACTTCCGTTGTGCTGGACGAGACGTGCGTGTTGCGGGCGGACCCCACTGACGTCGCCGTGCGTTACTACGGTGGGCAACTTGGGGCCCGGCTGTTTCTCCTGCCTTGGCAAGATGGCCTGAAGGCATTGGCAAATGGGCTGGGCGGTTTCAGATCACGGCGCTTGGCTTTTTGCCTGTCAGGTTAACAGAGGCAGTGTCTGCTGGTAGGTTTGGCCACAAGAGCAGGGACCCCAAGTCCCCAACTTGCCACTGCAAGCGCCAACCCAAACCTGCCAACCGGTAACCCCCCCAATCCCACCCCCAACTCCAACCCCCAAAACCCAACCCCAACCCCAACCCCAACCCCAACCCCAACCCCAACCCCAACCCCAACCCCAACCCCATTCCTAAACCCCAGCCAAAACCAACTCCAAACCCCAACCCATCCTACGGCAGACATTTTGCAGGACGCGCCCAGTGCCTACATTGGCGGTGTTCAGGCCAAGGACCAGCTCACTTTTGCGGTGAAGACCAGCCCCAAGGCTCCCAAAGCCAGCGACACTATGACCGTCAAAGTCAAGGTGGGGGGAGAGAGAGGGGAGGGGCGGCGGAAATCGAACTGGATATGCAGGGCTGGATGAGCTGCGTGATTTGCTGGCAGCGATGGCATCTCAAGAGGCTGCAGACGGGGCTGCGAACTCTGCAGCCGTTTGAAGCGCCTGCCCCCCCCCCAAGCAGTCAGCTGACCACGATTCACCGTCTTGGGCGGACGCCGCCCATGCCATGAGTTTCACAAATAGCCCGCCCGCCAACCCGCACCACACACAGTTTCAGAACAAAGCGGACACCGAGGGGTCCATCGGCCGGGTGGGGGTGTGGATTGACCCCGTGGCGGACCGGAACGCGCCTTTCTTTGGGGCCATATGGAAGGGCAAGCCTTGCGACTACGCCGGCTTTCAGGCTTCGGCCGACTTTTCCGACGTCATGATCAAGCCCGGCAAGTCAAAGACGGTCAAGATCAGCGTGCCCGTGCCGGCGTCGGCCGGTTGGTGGCAGGTGTCTGCGCTGCCGGACCTCAACTGCACGCTGCCGGCCAGCGATGAGTCCCCGTTCCCCGGCTTCCTCGCGTTCACGGCTTTCGAGGTCGTCGCGCCATGAATTGTACCGCGCACTTGACACACAGAACGCTCCCGACACGAAACATCAGTTGCAACCGCCAACCCCGGCCATTCGAGGCTACGAGCCCCGCGCGCTCCGTTGCTGCCACCCACGCCTCTGCACTTGCCGCCATTTTGCTGCCACAGCACGCAAGCCTTGCGCCTTGAGAGATGTCTTGAGGCGGCTTTAAATCCTGTCACTGACGACGAATACACCTGTTGAGCCATCCGCACCTGCGTGTGCCTTTGCACCAACGCCAACACCGCAAATCCGCAAGCCACCGGCCCCAGCACTGCTGTGCACGGCCACCCCCAACACTGCGTCTGCCCGCCAGGCGTGCGCCCCTCGCACGCGCTGCCACAAGGGTTAGCGCGTATCGGCGTACGCGCGCAAGTAATACGGCACTGAGTAATATCCTAAACCCCCGCGGCGCCGCCCCGCCCCCCCCGCCTCCCCCCAACGCTCGCAGGGCGCGGCCGCCGGCGGCGGCCCCGAGCAGCGCTCGCGCGAGGGGCGGCAGCTTGCATGTGATGCTGTTGCCCGCCTTGACGCCGCTGCACCACTTTGGTCGACGTGCTGCGCCCCGCATGCAGAAAAACAGGTGCGCGCCAGCGCGTCTTTTTTGGCAATGTCTTGTTTTGACCTTGGCCTTGGCCCTTGCACCACGCAGTCACCGAGCTCGCCAGCGCAGCTCATTAGCGCCGCACTGTCTCAACACACCGCCCTCAGGAGGTGCGCGGCCTGCACGCGCTCGCGCGCTGCGAGTGCCTCAAGGTCGCAAGGCGCTTGTTCGCGACCAGTGCGCCGCAGCTGGTCGCCCTCAGCCGCGACAACCCATCCCAGCTGCACGCGCGGCTGGTGGAGTGCCTGCGCGAAGCCGGCGCTGACCTGCCGGCGTTGGAGCTGTGGAACATGGAGCGCACGCTCGAGCAGCTCGCTGCTCTGCGCTGCGCCCCACGCAACAGGCGCAGCCGACTGGTCGTGGCCGTCGGCAACTGCCCCTGGCTCAACCGCGAGCTGGGGCGGCAGGAAACGTACGGCTGCCCCACTTGTAGTGCAGCGTCGGCGCTGCCAATTGAGGTGCGGCGTTACGGGTTTTCTCGGACCCCCATGCAACATTTTGCACCAATTCAGCCCCACCCCAGCCTGTCCTCACACCGCCTGTCCTCACACCGCCTGTCCTCGTCACACCGCCTGTCCTCGCACCGCCTGTCCTCACACAAACCTCAAACACCCCTCGCCCCCGCGCCAGGAGCTTCATCGCGAGGTGGCCGCCGCGCACAGCGTGTTCTTTGCCACCGACGCGCTGACCCACCACCCTGGCAGCCGCCACGAGGCGCGCCGGGCGGAGGCTGCCGCCGCGGCACATCGCGGCGGCGCGCCGCCGCCGCAGCCGTCGCCGACGCACGGCGGGCCGCCGCCGGCAGACGTGATGGAGGAGGATTCTGATAGCGACAGCTGCAGCGAGGCCGGCAGTGACGACGGCGGCGATCACGCCGGTTGCGCGGCGATCGGCCAGTTTGAGGACGAGCCCCACTGCCAGGTGCGGGAGAGCCGCTGGGGTGTCGGCCGTGTGTGCTTTTGCCGTGGTGCACACCGGGACTGTGCAGGCGTGCAAAACTGGTTTGCCATTTGAAATGTGAACCCCAACCCCCAACCCCCAACCCCCAACCCCCAACCACAAACCCCCAACCCCCAACCCCAAACCCCAAAAATCCCAACGCATGCCGCAGGAGGCAGTGGAGGCTTTTTCTCTACAGTTTGATTTTCTGCGCTACGCGTGCGGCCTGGACGCGTCACAGGCGCCGGATCACCCCGACGGCGCGCTGCTGCAGCCGCGCGTCCTGCTTGCCGGCGCGCGCGCCGCCAAGTTCGCCGGCTGCATCGCCAGCGCCGCGGCGGCGGCGGGCACGCCGCTTGCCAAGATGATGACTGTGCAGCACGCATCGCGCTGGGACGCTGCAGCCGCGCGCCAGGTGGCGAGTTTCGCCCTGAGGCCGACCGTCCAAGAGTTCAGGGAGGCCGCCGCCGCCCGCAAGGCCACGCGCAGGAACGAGAGCGCTGCCGCCGCCGCGGCCGCCGTCGCGGCGGCCGCTGCCGCTGGGATTCGGCCCGCCGCCCGCCGAGGCAGGGCCGCCGACCGACGCCAGGCGCGTGCCCCCTTTGTACAGCGCATCGAGTCGGCGGCTGCCGCGATATGCAGTGCGCTGACGCGCGCGGCACAGCGGCCGCAGCGCTCCCTTGAGCGCGGCGGCGCGCTCGAAGCCGCTGCGCTGTGGTGCAAGCGCGAGCTCACCTCGGAGCTCGCTGCGTTGAGGGCGCGCCAAGCGCAGTCGCAGCGCGACCTGGCCAAGCCAGACGCATCCGCAGCACGCGAGGCGCACCTGCTCGCTCAAAAAGAGCTCGCACAGACCCCCGCAGCGGCTGAGCGTGTTGACGGAGGGCGCCGCGCGCTGCTGCGGCGCAGGGACAAGCAGCGCGGCTGGAAGGACCGCAGGCGCCGGCGGCTGGGCGCCGAGACCGTCGCCGCTGCCGCTGCGCTGGCCCACCACTCGGCCGTCGTGCGCGCGGCGGCACCGCGAGTCGTGCCGTCGCGCGCCGAGGCTGCAGCGTGGGCCGACGCGTGGCGCTTGCGCAGCAGGGCGGCCCTGGACGCAGCCGACGCTCTTGCAGACGCGCGTCGGCAGCTGTCAATCGCGGGTGGCGCCCGAGGCCGCGCCGTTGCTCTGGAGCGCGACGCGCAGGCGGGCGCGCACGCCGCGCAGCCCCCCGCGGCCGACCTCGCAGGCACGCTGCGCCGCGCACTCGACGCCGCGCACGCCGACCTTCGGACGGCGGGGGTGTTTGCGCAGTTCGCTGCGCGAGATGGCGGCAGCTTCACGGCCGCCGACCTGGACCGCGCGCAGCGCGAGCGCGGCGAGGCTGCAGCGGCGCCTCCAGGCAACGCTCAGGCGGACGTCGGCGCTCTTCTCGCCGACCTTGCCAACCAAGAGGCAGCTGCCGCGGCCAGTGCAGCCGTGATCGCCCCACTGCTGCGGCGGCTGTCTTTGGCGCTGCTGGGCCGCGTGCATGGCGTCGCGGCCGCCGCATGCGGCGGCGCGACAGCGCTCGCGGCCGGCGGCGGCACAGCGCAGCAGCCGGCGGCGGGCGCAGCAGCGGGGCCTGCGGCAGGCGTGGCGGCCGAGGTGGACGCCGCGCCGGCCCCCTCTCCCAGCGCCGCGGCCGGAATGAACGCGCTGTCTGCAGCGCTCAAGCGCGCATACAGCCTCGTGCCCCACAAAGATCTCATCTTTTCGATAGCCCCCCAACCAGCAGCAAAGCGCCGGTTTGTGCATTTTGACAACACGTTCATTCTGCATCTGCACTGGAAGCTGCGTGACAAGCTGCC
>BDRX01000161.1:0-75780 GCA_003203535.1 Raphidocelis subcapitata | reverse complement strand
CGCCCTCCAGGCGGCGCGTGAGTGCGTGCAGGACAACATGGCGCTGCATGACTTGGCCCTGACCGTGCCTGCCAGGAGGCCCACGGAAGTCGAGTCCTGGGGATTCCTGCGCTCCCCCCCCGCCAACACCCAACACCCCCCCCTTGCTGTGCGCGTCGTCGCAATTGACCCCGGCCAGCACTGCATGTTTGCCGCCGTCACCATGACCGACCCCACCTTCCTGCTGGAAAGCGCGCGCCCCCCGCGGCTGGATGCGCGCACCCGCCCGCTGCACACACACCCATCGCGAGATCCTACACGCCCTGGAACGAGCGCGCGCGGCATCTGGGCCTCGCCGCGTGTGCACCGCGTGACCACTGCTGACTGGCATGAATTTGTTGGCGTGAAGCAGCAGGCGCGCCGGCAGGCGCGCCGCGAGCTCCGCCTCAGCGTTGACGCGGCGGTGATCGCCGCCCTCCCCACCGCGCGCACCTTTGACCCCGCCGATTACCTTGCGCACTGCATTGCCAGTGCACGCGTGCACGGCGGGCCGGCAGCACGCCTGTACGCGACGCGCCAGCATGCACAAAACGAGCTGCGGCGCCACGGCCTGGAGGACCGCACGCGCCAGCGCGTCACGCAGCGCCTGGCCTGGGGATTCTCCCTGGTCGTCAGCAGGCGCGGCGGCCCGCGGCCACGCCGGCCGCCCTTCAACCAAATTCCCGGCGTNAAGAAACGCGCGTGGGGGGGGGCAGTTCTGATCTGGGCATAGGCTGGGCAGTCAAGCAAGACGTGCTGGAGGACCGCACGCGCCAGCGCGTCACGCAGCGCCTGGCCTGGGGATTCTCCCTGGTCGTCAGCAGGCGCGGCGGCCCGCGGCCACGCCGGCCGCCCTTCAACCAAATTCCCGGCGTTTCCGTTATTGCATGCGGCGATGCGTACTGGGGCTTGAGCCGCGGCCCCATCAAAGGCACCCACCCACCGATTGCGCGCACGCTGGATTGGATTGACGCAAACTGTGCAGCACTCGACGACCCGAGAGACCGCGCGGCTAGGCCCCGCCCCCACCACCACATTCGCATTCCACAGCTGGAGTACCTGACCTCCCAGGTCTGCAATGCTTGTTGGAAGCGAGCGCTAAAGCCGTACACCTACCCCGGAAACGCAAATCCCACCCACCACGTGTTGCGGTGCACTCAGTGCGGCCGCATGTTTGACCGCGATGTGGCGGCGGCCATCAACATGGGCGCCCTTGTGCTGCATGGCCTGTTTCCCGAGCATGCTCCCGCCCCTGAGCTAACAATCTTCACCCCGCCCAGTTAGGCTTGGGTCTGCAGAGTGCATGTGCTGCCGTGATGCAGCGCGCTGCCAACCCCTTCCCCGCTCCTCTTCATTTTGTGCAGAGGTCCCTTGAGTGAGCAGTGTCCCACACGCTGCCACCTCCCCCAATAAAATCCCGCCAAAAGCACCGCTGCCGAACCAGCCGTGTTGCCGAGGCTTGCCCAAAGGCCTGCACAAGCAGGCTGGCGGCCTTGCGGGAGCCCTACGGGGTCAGGCAGTTGCAGGGAACGATAGCAGATCGGACACCCTGTTAACAAACCCTACACTGCCAACCGGCGTCAAGCAATCTTCAGGCAGACGTGGTGCACGCTGCCCGCGAGGACAGTACAAGGAGGATGTAGGCGTGCAATATCACCAGATAAAATGCCACGCCAGCGCGCGCAGCGGGGCTGCCGGCTATTATGCTACCGGCGGTGAACATCACGCGGTCGTGCAGCCGCAGCCCACTGACGCGGCCCTCCAGCTCTGTGCGCCTGAATTCGGCAAACGGGTTCACCCCGCGCTCATACTCGGCAGCGTAGCGGGCCTCAGGGCCTCCGCCTGCCTGCTGCGGCCCTGCAGCAGCCCGCCGCCCCCGCTGCCCGCCGCCGCCAAGTCCAAAGGCCAGCGGGCCGCATGAGAAGCGCGCCGACTTGGCGTCGTCCTCGCCGGGGGGCGGCTGCGGAACCCCTGCCGCGTCGACGCAAATAACCATTGGGGCGCGCCCGACGCCGCCGGCTCCGCTGCCCCCACCCGTGCGCGACTGCAGGAACCGGAGTTTCTCCACCAGCGCGACGTTGTCGGCAGAGAGGCTGTTAGCGCGTGCGCCCAGAGCGCCCTCGCGCGCCTTGAAGGCCTGCACCTCCTCTTCCAGCTCAGCCACGCGCGCCGCCAGGCGATCGCGCTGCCGCGCAACAACTGGCAGCAGCCCACCGCCGCCGACCTCGTCGCGGGCTGTGCCGCCCGCGCCGCCCGCCTCCGCCCTGGCAACTGCTGCTGCTGCGGCGGCTGCAAGGGACGGCGTGTTGGAGCCAGAGCTCTCAAGCGCGGCCGGGAACGAGCCAGCCGTGGCGCCGAGAGGCGGCGGTGCAGACCCGGCGTGCGGGAGGTTCTCGCCGCCGCCACTGCCCGCCGCCAGCGCAGCCCCGAGGTCGGCCTCGAGCTGCCGCGCCGCTGATTGCGCCTCGGCCAGCTGCTGCGCCGCCGCCACCGCGCGCACGGCTGCGGCGTCCCGCTCGCTGCGAAGCGCGTCCGCATCACGCGCTGCCACCGTGAGGGCGTCGGCCAACCGAGCGACGCGGGCCTGCAGGGCTGAGTGCAGGCCTGCTGGGTCGGCGCAGAGCGCGTCGACAGCGGCCTTGGCATCCGCCGGCGCGAGGCCTTCCTGCTCCAACTGCTGGCCGAGCAGGGTCGACAGAGCCGCAAGCGCGGCCTGAACCTCAGCGTGCTGTGCCGGCGTGGGACGCCGCTCCACCTCTGCCTGCAGCCGTGCTGCCTGCGACTCGGCGACCTCGGCGCGGCTGGCGGCCAAGCTGGCGCGGTGCTCCGCATTGCGAAGCTTGGCTAGGGACTCCTCAAGCTCAGCGCGCGCCCGCGTCCGCTCCACAGCCTGCACTGACGGCAGCGACTGGCCCTGCTGCTGCTGCTCCTGCTGATCCAGCCGCCACTGCTGCTGCCACTCCTCTCGCTCCGCCGTCAGCCGCTCCACTTGCCGCTGCAGCGCATCGCGCGAGGCACTCAGCGCGGCCACCTGGGCGTGCGCGCGCTCCAACTCGTCCAGCGCTACGGCCTCCGCCAGGTCAGGGGTGCCGGCGTTGCCGGAGGCCTGCTCCAGCCGTGCCAGGGCCGCGCACAGCTCGCTTTGAGACGCTTCGTGGGCAGCACGCAGCTTGGAGAGGGAGGCCTGGGAGGTGGGATGTGAAGGGAAACAGAGCAGTGCTTCAGGGTTTTCACAGCAGCCCCTGATGCTGGCACGCTAAAGAGATCCCGACAGGCGCTGTCTAGCCACTCGCTGACCAAGCAACGGCGCCATCCCAACGTGTCGCCGCTGCACACCTTGAGCTGCGCTGCCTCTCCCCGAGCCGCCGCGAGCTGCGCCTCGATCTCCACACCGCTGCCAGCCGCAGCACGCAGTGCTGCCAATTCGGCCTGCGTTTGCGGGGCAGCATCGTGGGTGATTCAGGGGGGCAGCCTTCACATGCAATTCGACACAAACCCTTGCCACGAGAATGCCAAAGCGGGGCGCGTGCGCGCGCGGTGCGCGGCGGCTCGCACGCGCCTGCGCAGCCTCAAGCTCTGAGCGGGCGACCGCGTGCTCCGCCTTTTCCTTTTCGTGCGCAGCCGCCAGCCGCGCCACCTCGGCGTCGTCCAGCCGCACGGAGCCCAGCTCGCGCTCCAGGCGCTGCGCGCTGGCCTCGAGGTCGGCGGCGCGCGCCGCGCCGGCAGCGGCGACGTCCAGCGCGTGCTGCGGGTCTGGCAGCTCTGCTAGCTCGCTGGCAACGACCAGCAACTCGCGTAGGCTGCCGCGCTCGCCGCCGCCCCCGCTGCCGCCCTGCTCCTGCCGGACCGCGTCGATCGCGCCCCGCAGCGCGGCCCGCCGCGCGTCAAAACCGCGCCACGCATCCTGTGCGCGGGCCATGACGGCCGCAGACGCTGCGGCAGCAGCAGCGCGCGTGGGGGCGGGCGGGGCGTTTGTGGGTTGATGGAGGCGTGCTGCGCCTTGCCTGGCAGCCGCACATCACATACGCCATCCCCTAACCGAAACCGAGCACCGACAGATGGCAGCGGCGCCCGAGCGCGCGCGCGCGCGCGCGCAAAAGACGCACCCGCTGCGCTCAGCGTGCTGTCCCGTGAGCCCGCTGCCCCGCGAGCTGCGGGGTGCGGCGTGAACTGGGCCGGGTCCTGGCTGAGCACCCTTGGCCACCTGGCGGCGGCCGGCAGCACCCAACTTATCCACCCTGAGCCGGGGGCCGAGCTCCCCAGCTACCTGGCCGGCCTCCGCACCCAAATGCGGCACGCCACAACGCACGGCACCGGCGCCCTCCTCTCCCTCAATGTCCCCCAATAAAATCCCGCCAAAAGCACCGCTGCCGAACCAGCCGTGTTGCCGAGGCTTGCCCAAAGGCCTGCACAAGCAGGCTGGCGGCCTTGCGGGAGCCCTACGGGGTCAGGCAGTTGCAGGGCACGCATGCAGGACGAGATAGAAGATCCTGTATGGGACCCCCTGTAACATCCTGAATCCGACGCAAGATGGGGTGGAGGCAACGCCCCGCACGGTCTCGGCGTGACGCGCAAAAGCCGCCCGCGTTTGATGGAGCAGCTGACTGCAGATTGCTGGGGCCGCCGCTTGAAGCGCCCATTGTCCTCCCACGCCCCCGACGGACGCCGGGCGGAGGGATGGCACGCCGCGTTTGACTCCCCAATCTAAAGGCGTTGCAAAGGGAAGAGGAAGCGGCCTCCTGGCCGGCTGGAGCGGCCCTCCAGCGGTGATCTGCACCGCGCGGTGCGCAGCAGCGGTATCTCGGGGTCTCCCCGCCCTGGAAATACTCAGCTGCGCAGCAGGAATTGGTCACACCCGCGCCCTGGGCCGGCACGGCAGCCGGGGCCTCGGGGACACCGCGCACGCCTCGCCCCGCGGCCGCTGCCCCGACCGCGGCCGCCGCCGCATCGCAACGGGCGCGCCACGGCCCCCCACGCAGGGCCACAGGGCCGCCCCAAAATGATCCACCGTGACCTGCTGAGCTCCTTCAGCGGCGTGATACGGTGAGAAGGGGGCTGCGGTTGGCGATCCACGCCGTGCCGCGCCTGCCCTGCCCTGCGGCTGCGCTTCGTCCCCCAGCAAACGCTGCAGCACCACACTACGCCCTCTCCCCTACCCGGACGGCTTTCACCGCACGGTGATCCCTGGCTCCCCCCCCCCGAAATGCCGCAGCGCCAGCGCAGATCCCCGGGAGCAGGAGGCGTGGTGCGGGCGCCTGCTGTCCGACGCCGCGCGCGCCGCGCCCGGCGGCGGCGCGCACTGGGTGCCGCCGGCCGCTGGCGTGGCGAGCCTGCCGTACGTCCCGCCCCACGCGGCCGCGCGCGCGCCGCCGGCGGCGATTGCTCTGGTCGTGCCGGACCGCCTTGGCGGGAGCTTCACGCCGACGGTGGGGCTTTTGGTGGGGGGAAACGGTGTGCCACGCTTTCAGTGAAATGCAGTGTGTGTGTCTGGGTGCGATCCAGCCCAGCATTTGGTCCACTTTGTGTTCTCAGCCGCATTTGCTGAGTTAGGTGCTAGTGAAATCCCTTCAGTTCCCTTTGGCCTCCATCGCAGCGCACCAATCGCCGCTGTTTACTAAAGCTTGCACCCCGCAAACCCGCCCAAACCGCCGCGCACCGCGACGCAGGGCCGCGGCGCGACCTGCCTGCTGCTACAGGCGCACTCCTCCCGCGGCTTCCCCCCCGCCGTGGCCGAGCTGCTGGCGAGCCCCGCGCTGGTCAAGGCCTACGCCCCCCCCGCGGCAGACCCTCGGGCGCTCATCGCGGCGGCGGCGGGGCGGGACCTGGGGGCCGTCTGCGACGTCTCCACGCTGCTGGCAGCCGTCAAGCGGCAGAAGGAGCGGGAGGAAATCCAGGGTGGGCACTTTTGCTTACCGGGGGCAGCTGCCCCGCCCAATGCTGCTGCACCCGTTTGCCGGGCGCGCCGCCTTTTGGGTGCCTCTCGTTCGCACGGGGCGGGACCAGTCGGCCCGCTTTGAGCACTGGTTTCGCCCCTCGCCGCCCCACAACTTTGCTCCCCCCTAAACCTCCCAAATTCACCCCTCCCCCAACCCCCAAATCCCAGCCCTGGTGCTGAGCGTGCTGACTGAAGTGCCCCAGAACCCCCAGACGGCGCAGCCGCCGGCGTCGTGGGCCCGCGTGCCTCTCGGCGCGGCGCAGAGCCAGTTTGCCGCATCGTGCGCTCTCGCGGGGCTTTGGGCGTTTGAGGCGGTGCGCAGGGCCGACCCGCGCGCCCTCGCGGAGTGGCGGCGGCGGCAGGCTGCCCTCGAGCGCTCGGCGCCGCCGCAGCCGCCGCCCCCGCCGCGCGCGCTGCTGCCGCCTCCGATGTCTGGCGGCGGCGGCTACGCGTCCGGCGGCGGCGGGGGAGGTGGCGGTGGCTATGGAGGCGGGGGTGACAGTTACGGCGGTTACGGCAGCCGGGGCGGCTGGAGCGAGCCAGGTGGCAGCGGCGATGGGTGGGGTGCCCCGGCGCCGTCTGGCCGCAGCGGCTGGCAGCAGCAGCAGCTACAGCAGCAGCAGCAGCAGCAGCAACAACCTCAGCAACAGCAGCAACATCAGCAGCAACAGCAGCAGGAAGCGTGGCCTCAGCCGCACTATGCAGACAGCCGTGGCGGCGGCGGCTTCGGCGGCCCTGAACCTGCGTCATCCGCCCCGCCCCTGGCCCTTCAGCAGCAGGGCGGCTATGATTGCCCCCCTTACGGCCAGCCCGCCGCGCGCGACGGTGCTTGGGGGCCGCAGCCCCAGCCGCAGCCGCCGCAGCCAACCTATCAGCCGCTGGTCGCGGCGCAGGCGCAGGCGCCTGCGGCGGGCGGCTGGGGCGGGCCCGGGCCGGCGGCGGCGCCGGGACCGTACGGCGCAGCTGAACCCTATGCAGGTTCGCATGGTGTCGGCGGCGGCGGCAACGGCGGCTATGGCATTCCAATCCAAAGCGCCGCGCTGCCGCTGGTGGTGGGGCTGCCGGAAATCCGTCTGCCGCTGCCTGGCGCGGGCTTTGCCGCCGCTGCCGCCGCCGCCGATGCGCCGATTCAGCAGCCGCACCAGCCGCCACCCAACGCCCCGGGCGGGGGGTGGGGCGGCAGCAGCTTGAGCGGCGGCGGCTGGGGCGGCGGCGATGCCGCGCCGCACGGCGCGACCAGTGCGTGGGGCGGGCAGCAGCAGGCCGGAGGCGACAGCTGGGGCGGCGGCGGCGGCAGCTGGGGCGGCGGCGGCGGCGGCGGCGGCTACGGCGCCGCCGGCGGGTGGTCGGATGGCAGGGGGCAGGGGGAGAACAGTGCTGGTGGGTACGGCGGTGGGGGAGGCTCGGGCGGTTATAACGGAGCCGTTGTCGACGGCGGCGGCGCCTATGCAGGCAGCGGCGCCGGTTACGGCGGCGGCAGCGCTGGCGGCGGCGACGGCGGCGGAGGCGGTGCGCACTGGCCGGCTGGCGGCGGCGGCGGCCCTGTATACGCCGGCTCCTCCGGCGGCGCCTCCGGCGGCGGCTTTGGGGGCGGCTTTGGGGGCGGCGGGGACGGCGGCTATAGCTCTGGAGGCGCGCGCGCCGCCGCCGCCGACAGCCGCGGCGGCGGCGGCCCTGCTGGCGGCGGTGGAAGCTACCCGGACGGTGGCTTTGATAGGGGCCAAACCGGCGGCTTCGGGCGGGGCCCCCAGCCCGGCCGCGGCGGCGGCTACGGCCCGCGCGGCGGCGGCGCTGGCGGCGGCGGCGGCGGCGTGCAGGGCAGGGGCTGGAGCCGCGATGGCCGCGGCGGCGGCGGCGGCGGCGGTGGGTACGGGGCAAGCGCTGCTGAGGGTCACTGGGGGCGGGGGCCTCAGCGCCGCGGCGGCGGGCCGCCCGGCGCCGCGCCGGGCCCCGCCGAGCGGCGGCAGACGGATCAGCGGGCGGGGCCGTACGCGCGCCCGCAGCCCGGCGGCGCGCCGGCGGGCCGCCACGCCGGCGGCCGAGGCGGCGGCGCGCGCGACGCGCGCCCGGCGGCGCACCGCAGCCGGAGCCGCAGCCGCAGCCCTCGGCGCCGCAGCCCTCAGCGCCGGAGCGGTGCGGACCACCGGCCGGAGCGCAGCAAGCCGGCACGCGCCCGCGCCCGCAGTCACAGCCGCAGCCGCGAGCGCGGCGGTGGCGGCAACAGCAGGGATGCGGGCGGCGCGCCGGCGGCGGCCGCGGCCGCGCAGCCTGCTGGAGGCAGCTTCCGCATATGCGTAGGTGAGGATGGCCGCGTTTCGGTCCGTTTTGCTGCATCGCCCCCGCCGCAGCCGGCGCAGCCGCTGCCGCCGCCGCCGCCGCTCAAGCGCCGTGGCAGCCGCGGCAGCGGCGGCGGCAGGAAGCGCAGCTGTGGGGAGCACCCCGAGCGCGACAGCGGCCGCGACGGCGGCGGCGGCGGTGGCAGCGGCGGGGCTGACGATCAGCAGCAAGCCGGCACGCCTCGAGGCAGCGGCGCGCCGGCGGCGTCCGAGGGTGCGGAAGGGGGCCCCGCCGGCCTGCCCACCCCGCCACTGCCGCCGCATGTGCGGGTGCCGGAGCGCCGGGGGTCGGCGCCGCCCTCCTCCGGAGACACTCCACCGTCGGTGCCGCGAGCGCCGCCGCTGGCGCCGGCCCTGCCGGCGCCGCCGCTGGCGGGGGCGGCGGGGACCGCCCCTGCGACCGTGCCGCCGTCTGCGGAGCCTGCCTCTGTGTCAACTGCACCCCCAGAGGTGCAGCCCCCCGCTGCCCTTGCAGATGCGCCCCAGCCAAGCGCCACCGCCGCAGGCGCCGTCTCCGCCGCGCCTGCCGGCGCAGCCGAGGCGGCCGCTGCGGCGGCGCCCGACGCCCGGCCCGGCGACCCGCCCCGCTCCCCGCTGGCAAATGCCGCGGCCGATGCGCCAGCTGGCGCGGCCCCTGCCGGCCTGTCCTGAGCGCAGCATGCAGACACTCCTGATTGGCTGATTCCACTCCATCCGCTGCTGGCAACTGGCGGTGATGCGCCGGCGCGGGCGCCAAGAGCGCGAGGCCCTTGCTGTGGCAGCAGCTCAGCCCCCGGACTGCCGCCAGCACTGCCGGCCACGCACTCCCGGCCGCGCGGCGCCCGCAGGGCGCTCGCCGGCAGCTGCCTCGCGGTTCAACAGGAACCGGAGGCGGCGCGCAGCACCCTCAGTCTGTACTGCGCAGTTCAGAGCTTGCGTGGATGGCCCGCTGATAGGGAAAGGGAAGCTTACATACTAGCCAGGCGCAAAACCCAACCAGGTGACTCAACACGCAGGCCTACCCCACACGTGATGTTCCCCAGATCCCCTTTTCTGCAAGAGCCCCCTGCTGGACCGACCTCTGCCCTGTTTATCCTGTATGATCTGTTTCAACAAAATCTGGCCAACCCCACCCCCCCACCCGCTGTTTCGTGTTGCAAACTTTTGCACTGCTTGGGCAGGGCGCCCCGGCATGGGGCGGGCAGGCACACTCGTGGGTTAAGAAAAAAACGCTCTGATCCAAGGCGGCGGCGAACCGGCCGCGGCTCGCAAATGAGAGCAGTTCTGCGCGCAAGGCGCTTGCTGGAAGGTTTGGCATGTGTAAGTGAGGCCTTTTTTGAGTGCTGCGGAATGCGAACGCAGAATGCCAAGCCAGCCCAGCCAGGGGTTCAAACAAAGTTGGGGGCCCAGTTTTGGCGCAACCGCTGCTGGCAGCACACACACGGGGCAGTGGGCTGCTCGCCGCTGCAGATGCAGCCCGCCCAATCAGCGGGCGGCGGGCGCCGGCGCCCTGAGCGGCGACTTGGCAAGGCCTGCCACTGCCGGCCCCACCGCCGCCGGCGGCTCCCAATCGCCGTCGCTGCTGGCGCCGCTGCTGGTGCTCGCCCCGCCGCTGGCGGGCGCGCCGGCGACCCCCAGCAGAGCCAGCTTCCGGGCAGCTGCCGCCGCCGCCGCCTCGGCCGCGGCCGCCGCGTAGATGCGCGCGGCGTTTTCCTCGTAGCGCGCCGCGGTCGGCGCCACGCGCGCCTCGTACCGCGCCGCCTCGGCCTCCTCGACAGCGGCACGCGCCGCCTCGGACCCCGTGAGCGCGCGCAGCGCCTCGGACAGCACCCCGACGAGCTCGTCGGCGTCCGCCTCGGAAAACACCATCGGCGGCTTGATCTTGAGCACGTTGTCAAACGGCCCGTCGGTCGATAGCAGCACGCGGCGCGACAGCGCGAACTCTTTGATCCACTCGGCCGCCGCCGGCGCGGGCGCCTTGGACGCGGGGCAGCGGACGACCTCGATGCCGACGAACAGCCCTCTGCCTCGGACGTCCCCGATTATGGGGTGCTCCGAGGCGAGCGCGCGCAGGCGCGCCAGCAGGCGCGCCCCGACGCGCGCGGCGGAGGCCTGCAGGTCGAGGCGGCGGATCTCTGACAGCACCGCCAGGCCGGCCGCGGCGGCGGCGTTGCAGCCGCCGAAGGTGTTGCTGCGGGCGGCGGGGAGCGGCGGCGGGGGTGGGGGTTTGGTGCGGGATCCGGGTGGCGGTTTGTGATGCCCTCAGCAGCAGCTGTGGTCGCCAACGGAGGAAAGCCACGAGGCAAAAGCAAAGGGGATCTGCAGGGCAAAGGGAGGCGCGCTCACAAGTACTTACAAGTACTCCTGCGCGCCAAATGTGTTCGCCAGCTCCCGCGTCACCGCGACGGCGGACAGGGGGAAACCGTTGCCTGGGGGTTTGGGGGTTGGGGGCGTGCGTGGGGCGCTCAGCACCCTGCACCCGCTGCACCGGTCAAACGCGGGTCAGGCGCGGGTCAAAGCGGCGCCCCGTCAAAACGGCGCCTGAAAATGAGCTCATCGCATGCCGTCGAGCCAAGCGCGGCCAGGCCCCAACCAAGCAAACGACGCGCGCGCGGCGCGCGGTGCGCGCCGCTCACCCATGGGCTTGCCGAAGACCACCGCGTCCGGCGCCACCCCCGCCAGCTGGAACCCCCAGAACGCGTCCCCCATCCGCCCAAAGCCGCACTGGACCTCGTCCGCTATGCACACCGCGCCGGCGGCGCGCATCTCGGCGTAGACCGCGGGCAGGTAGCCCTCGGGGAAAAAGGTCTGGGGTTTGGGGGTGAGGGTGAGGGAACAGGCATCCGCTTGAATTGCGCGAAACCACACCCCCGGCGGCTGCACGGCCCCTGCCAAAACAGCAAGCGCCTCGCGCCGCGCGCCCCGCCCAGTGGGGGCCGCACCTGCCCGCCGCAGCTGAGCACGCTCTCCGCGATGAACGCCACCACCTCGCCCCCCGCCGCGCGCGCCTCGGCCAGCGCGCCGCGCGCCGAGGCGGCGCCGTCGAGGTGGTGGCCCCGGTAGGTGTCCGGCAGCGGCAGCACGTGCACCCAGGGCTCCTTGCCGGCGCCGTGGGCGCCCCAAAACTTGTAGGGGCTGCGGAGCCCAGCCCGGGGTTTCGGTTTCGGGAGGCGGTGTTTTCAGTTTTTAGCAGAGCAGGACGCGGGGCCGGCGGGCGCGCTTGCGAGCTTTGCAAAGCGCTGTTACCTAAAGCTGCCGCAACCGGGCCCTCCGAGGGGCAAGGCAGTATCGGGCGCCCGCCCTTGTGCACCCACCTGATGGCCATCGTGCTGGTGAGGTGGCCGTGGTACGCGCTCGCCATGCACGCCACGTGCGGCGCGGCGGGGGCGGCGCCGGCGCGGCCGGCCCTCGCGGCGGCGGCGGCGCGCGCCATGCGGAGGGCGAGGTCGTTCGCCTCTGAGCCGCTGTTGCAAAGGTAAACCACCTTTGGGGGGGGGGGGGCGCGCGCGCCGGTGTTCGCGTGCGTCGGTGCGGTTTTGTTGGCGGCAGTCCGCCTGCAGAGCCACACAGCCCAGGCGGGCTGCAGGCGAGCCGCGGCGCGGCGCGTGCGCCCGCACCGCCGCGTCGCAGCCCTATTGCCTTGCGCCGCGCTGCTGCCTTTTAGTCAACCCCCCCGGCCCGCAGCACCCGCACCTCGAGGTTTGGCGGCAGTGTGGCCAGCAGCTGCTTGGACAGCTCCACCAGGCCCTCTGACAGGTAGCGGCTGTTGGTGTTGACCAGCGCCAGCTGGCCGCAGATGGCGGCGTTGACCTGCCGCGGTTCGCGTCGTTTCGCGGCGCTTCCATACGCGCGGTGCAGGCGTGTCGCCCCCTGTCCTTGGCAAGTCGGTGCTGTTCAGCTGTCACAGCCCCAGGCGGCGAGCGGCATTGCGCTCGTGGTGACCAGTCAAAGACCCAAAGAAACGAAAGAAAGAGGCAAGGCCCACCGCCTCGTTGGCGTGGCCCACGTGGGTCACGTTGTTCACGCAGTCAAGGTAGGCGGCGCCCCCAGAGTCAAACAGCCGCGCGCCCGCGCCGCGCACGATGTGGAGGGGCTGCTTGTACGAGAGGCTGGTGTTGGGGCCGTACACGGCGCGCCGCTCCTGCAGCAGCGCCCGCCGGCGCGCCTCGGGGTCGGCCTGGCGTGGGAAAGCGGCGGCGCGGGGGGAGGCGCGCGTAAGGGGCGGAAGCAGTGCGCGCCCGCGCGCGACGCGGCGCGGCGGAGCGCCGGCGCTCGGGAGGTGCTGCGGCGCGGGGCGCGGCCCCGCATACGAAATCGCGGCTACCGCGCGCACCATTGGGGCTCGCGCGCGGCCCGAGAGGAGCTTGCGGCCGGGGCGGTCAACTGGGCGCTGGTTCTCCCTGATTCGGATGCGGCGCTTCGCGCTTATTCTGAGTTGTTATGAAACAGCCGGGTGCTTCTGCAATCACCGCGCAATCGGGGAAATCACCGCAGTGGACGGGCGGTGATGCCAGCATATGCCCATGTGCTCCGCTCGGGCGGCAATCCAGCGGGCTGCGGGCTGGGGTGAGCGTGCAATCCCGCGGCCTGGTGGGCGAGCCAGCACTGAGCAGCGCCGCAGGTAGCCGTCAGGCGCCCGCGACCGGCGAGGACTTTGACCGCCTCTGACCACGTCTCCCAGCCCCAGGGAAAAGCCAGCGCAATCCAAGCCATCCAAGATCCCGGCTCCCTGCTGCCGTGCGGGGGCCGAGCCGGAGAGGGACGTCGCCGGCAATCCGGCCGGCCGGCGGCGCATCGGTCGGCCGCCCGCTGCGCGCACACAAAAGGCCGCCGCCGAGCGCCTTCCCGCTTCATCGGTGCTCGATCGCCAGCACTCGTAGGCCAATTTGACGCCCCGAAAGCAGCAAAATTCAGCGCCAGCAGGCCACCAACGACGCCTCCGCGCTTGTGAGCAGCCCCCGGGCGCCCGCATGAGAGCTCGTTTGCAGCTAGGAGGCCAAACAGGACGTGGATCCAACTCCCGGGACCAGGGAAACGGCGAGGAGGAGGCGGGAGGTGAGCGCCGTGGGGGCGGGTTGCAGAGAAAGCGTCTGGCCTCGCGCAGCGCAGAGCCTGGCGGCGCGGCACGCCCCGATTGGCCGGGCGCGCTCCCCCATCGCTGACTCCGCACGCGCCACGCACCGCGTCGCGACCGCAGACGCAGCGGCGCTGCGCGCGGCGCTCGCCGCCGCGCTGCGCCGCCTGCCGCCCGACGTGCGCACCGTGATGGCCGACCCTGACGCCGGCGGCGGGGGCGATGCCGATGCCGATGCCGAGGCCGAGGCCGATGCTGACGTCGGCCCGCAGGCCAACCCGCTGGCTTCGCTGCTCGGGCACTACAGTGACGGCGACGGCGACGAGGAGGAGCAGGAGGAGGGCGAGTGCGGCGGCGGCGGCGGCAGCGACGGCGGCGGCGGCGGCAGCGGCGGCGATGCGCAGGGCACCGCGGCCGCGGAAGAGGGCGGCGCAGCGGGGCGGGATGCCGGCAGCGGCGGCGCCGAACCACCGGCGGCGGCGGCGGGCGCGCCCGAGGGAGGGGCCCTCGCCGCCGAGTTGGCCAGCTTCATGGACGAGCTCCAAAGCAGCGGCCTGCTCGACGGCAAGGCGTCGGAGGCAGAACCGCAGCAGTCCGGCGAGCTGCAGCAGCAGCAGGGGGGGCAGGAGCAGCAGCAGGACGGGGCCGCGGCGGGCCCCGCGGAGCAGCGCACGCTCGGCGCGCTGGCCGACGCGCCAGAGTGGTGCAAGGTGCTCGACACCGGCAGCGGCAAGGCGTACTTTTGGCACACGGCCACGAACGAAGTGATCTGGGAGCCGCCGGCCGGCGCCGACGGCGACGGGCTGCTGCCGCTGCCGCCGCCGGCCGCCGGCCGCCCCGGCCACGGCGCAGCGGGCGCGGCGGGGCCCGAGGCCAGCAGCAGCGCGGCCAGCGGGCAGAGCGCCGCCGCCGCCGTGGCTGCAGCCGCGGCGGGATCGGCGGCGGTGCCTGCGCCCAGCGAGGAGGTTGGGCCCGTGCTGTCCAGCCTGCTGTCAGAGCTGCGAGCCGCCGCCGCGCCGCTGCTGGCGGCCGCGCCCGCCGCGCTGCACATGCTCATCCAATTGGAGGTGCTGCGGCAGCAATGGGACGCGTTCGCGCGGGAGCAGCGCGCGGCGGCGGCGGCCGGCGACGGCGCGCGCGCGCTGGGGTGGGGCGCATACGAGGCGTCCGTCATGCAGCAGCTCAAGGGCATGCTTGCCCGGGTGCAGCCGGCGCTGCAGCAGCTTACGGAGCAGCCGCAGGAGGAAAAACAGCAGCAGCAGCAGCAGCCCAAGCGGCAGGGGGCAGCAGCCAAGGGAACGGCCGCGGCAAAGCCCTCGGCCTCTTCTGCCTCGGCGGCGGCGGCGGCGGCGGCGGCGGCGGCGCCGGCGGCGCTGCCCGGCTGGGCGCAGCTGCCGCCGGCCGGCTTTGGTTGGTTTGACCCCGCGGCAGGCGCGGCTTACGCCGGCCACGACTGGGGCTGGGACTACACGGCTTATGCCAGCGATTGGGCGGCGTTTGCACCGGCCCCGCTGCCGGCTCCCGCGCCTGCGCCGGGCCCGCCGCTGCCGGCCGGCCCGCCCCTGCCGCCAGAGGGCCCGCCGCCCGCGGCCGCCGCCAACGGCGCGGGCCCCGCGCCGCCGCCGCTGCCGCCGGACGAGCCGCCGCCGCCGCTGCCCGAGGAGCAGCCGCCGCTGCCGTCATATTCTGCGCCCGCAGCGCCGGCGCCGCCGCCGCCCGCACGGCCAGAGGCGGCGGCGGCGGCGCCGCAGCAGCCCCCCTCCCGCAAGCGCGCCGCGCCGCCGCCGCCGCCCGCCGCCAAGGCGGCGCCCGCCAAGGCCACCGGCGCCAAGCGCGGCCGCACGGCCGCTCTGCTGGACAAGTGGAGCGCGGTGCGGCGGGACCTCGCGGAAGAGGAGGAGGCGGCGCGGCGTGCGGAGGAGGAGCGGGACGACCCAGACGCGCGTGCGGCGGCGCGGGCGCGAGATATAGAGCAGTGGCGCCTCGAGCAGCTGCGCACCGGCGCCGCCGGCGGCAACGCCAACTTCACGCCCCTCGGCGCCGCCGCCGCGGCGCTGGCGGCCGCCGCGCCGGAGCCCAAGCGCGCCAAGAAGAAGAGGGCGGCGGCGGCGGCCGAGCCGGGCAGCGCCGCTGCCGGTGCCGGCGGCGGCGGCGGCGGCCGCGGGAAGTTTCCGACGCACAGCGCGACGCGGCCGGACCTCGACTCGCTCAGCACAGGGCTGCCGCCGGGGTGGCGCGCCATGTGGGACAAGGAGTCCGGGGGCATCTACTACGGCAACAAGGCCACAAAGGTGCGCGCCGTCCGCCCTCGCTGCTAGCAACGCTGCCCCGAGCGGGCCTGTGACCGCCGAGGCGCGGCCCTCCGGCGCTCGAGGCGGCACGCCGCGGTAGCATCGCCGGCGCGGCCCGGCCGCTGCGCCCGCGCCTGCCGCCCCCCACTCCCCTTACAGGTGCTGGCCGGCGTGCCCGCCCGCCGACGCGGGCGCTGGGAGAGCCGTCGCCAGCGACGCAGCGTGCCCCCGGCGGCGCCCCCGCTTAATCCGCGGCTTGCCCATGCAAGCGCGCCCGCCCGACCGCCTCCCCCATCCCACGCGCATGGGCTGCTCACGCAGCCTCCGCCCGCGCCCTCAGCTGCGCCTCCGCCCTCAGCTGCGCCCCTCCCACTGCGCGCCCAGCAGCCGCAGCTGAAAACGCCCCTCCGGCCGCCGGCCGCCCCCCTCCCCCCCTTTCGAGCAGGAGACTTCTTGGACGCGGCCGTGATCCCCCACCAGGCTGGCGACAGTTACAGGCTGCAGCAAGCTCCAGGCGTGCACGCCCCACGGCCCGCTGCGACACGCGGTTGCTCTGGGGTGGGCGTGCCTGCCGAGCGATTAGATAGCCTCCCGGCTGATCTGAGGGATTAGATAGGTTGCTGGTAACACACGCCGTCCAACTTGGCGGCGGGGGCCCAGGGCGGCGGTGAAAAGGGCTCGCAAAAACAGCAAGAACAACACCCGACGGGCGGTGCGGCTGCGCTCGTGCGCGGCGGCGGGCAGCAGCTGCGCGCCCCATCGCTGCGCGCCCCATTGCAGACAGCCCCTGGCCGATCACGGCACGGCATCCATTCGTTAACATCGTGCTCAACACAACTTTGCACGCCACCAGGCCAAGGACACCAGATCCAACCGCCTCACCCCCCGAGCTCGGCAAAATGGCAGGCGGCAGCACGTCGCAGACCAGCACGGCTGTGACGCGGGGAGGCCGCGGCGGCGTGACTGCTGGCTCCGCGGGAGCGGGCTCCCTGCGGCAGCGCAGGCCTGGTGCGGGGGCGAAGGGGGCAGCAGCACCGGACCGCTGCTGGGGGCGCGTTGTGGCAGCGTGCCCGCCCGTCCGCGACCCCTCGGCACGTCCTGATCGCTCCAAACATCCCACAACGCGCGTCCGCAGCGGGCGCTGCGCGCTCCAGCCGCGGCTTCGGCTCGTCGATGATGAACTTCTACACCGACGACTCCCCGGGCATCAAGATCCAGCCGGTGAGGCGCAGAGACAGCCGGGCAATCGGGGGGAAGCGGCGCCGGCGGTTGCGGCGGCGCGATTGGGGCGCGGCGCCGGGGACGCGGCATGCGCTGCGCACGCCCGCGCCGCGCGCCGCCAACAGCACGCGGCCAGCCGCACCGAAAAGCAACCCCTCCATAACCCTCCCCCTGGCACAGGTGTGGGTGATTGTGATGAGCCTGAGCTTCATCCTGTTTGTCACCATCCTGCACATCATCGGCAAGGTGCGAGGATGGGGGGGGGGCGGCACGGTCTGCTTGCGATTGCATGCGGGGTGTGTGCGCAGGGTGCGCTTCCTGTCACTCGCATCGCAACCCGAAGAGCGGCCGACAAGCCTCGTGCCCAAAGCCAGTGCTGCCCCAAGCACAAATGCCCTACACCCGCCCACCCGCCGCCGCCGCCGCCACCCCGCAGCTGCGCGGATGATCGCGCCGCGCCGGCACAGGAGCCAGCGGCGACGGCGGGAGCCGGCAGCAGCAGCAGTGGCAGCCCCAGGGCGGCAGGCCTGCAGCGCGCCGCGCCGCGGGGCCTGCAGCGACAGCGGCAGCAGGCTGCCGCTGCACGGCTTTGGCAGCAGCCAATGACACGGTTTAGTTTAGGCCCCCCGCGGCGATCGCTTCCGCGGACGGCGCACACCACGCACCCCCTCCCTTAGAGCAGGCTTTTCCCTTTCTCGACCGACGACGCGCCTGGAACGGCAGACAACGCGAGCGCGGCTGCTCCATTCCCCTGCTGGTGGGGAGCGCCCTTCGTGTAAAAGAAAAAGACCCCCGAAAAACAGTCCAGGGAGCAGGCTCAGTCGTTTTCCAGCAGACGTTTACTCGCATCAACCAGAGGGGTTGAACCAGATGCATGTCGCAGTCGTTTGTTGCTCTTCTTGAACACGCCCGGCTGCGCCGGCGCGGCCGCGGGCGCGGGGCCGGGCAGCGGGGTGGCGCGCAGGGGGCGGCGCCGTGCAGGCCTCTCTGCAGTGCAGACGCGGGGAGGGCCGCCCCGCGCGGCCGGCCGTGCCAGGCAGGCGGCGCGGGTCGCGCGCGAGACAGCCCTGCCCCCGCGTTTGGTGGTTTGCTGGGGAGAACCGCAACCGCTCGGGAGCGGCCGCGGCACTTCCAGCCGAGGCGGCGGGCCGGCGGCCGCCCGCTCAGTACTGGACCTTCTTCTCCTTCTTGAGACTCTCCTTCTTGGGCCCCTCCTTCTTGGGCCCCTCCTTCTTGGCGCCCTCCTTCTTGCCCTCCTTGGCCTCCTTGCCCTCCTTCTTGGCGGGCTTCTCCCTCTTGCCCTCCTTCTTGGCCGCGTCGTTGGTGTACTTCGACAGGAAGTCCCAAGCCACGCTGAAGGGGTACCCCTGGTAGGGCGTGTTGAGGTCGTGGCCCACGCCCTTCATGCCGCAGAGGTCGAGCGTGCGGCCCTTTGAGGGGTCGCACAGGGAGGTGCAGGTCGTGGTCTTGTCGGCCCAGACCTGGCGGTCGGCGTCGGCGGCGCAGCCGTAGAGGTCCTTCCACATGGCGCCGGCCTCCTCTGCGGGGGAGGGGGGAAGGAGAGGGTGTTCGGGGGGCGGGGGCTGGTGGCGGAATTGGGTGCGTTTGGGGGGGGGGTCGAGTGCGTCCCGCGCGGCGTGCGCCATGCCCCTCCCAAGCGCGCAGTGCGACCGCAGCCGCAGGGCAGAAATGCGGCGCGCCGCGCGCCGGCCCTCCCGCGCACGCCTCCGCCCCCGCCCCGCCCGGGCGCGCTCACTGGTGCTGAGGAACGGCGCGCCGTCGACGACGGTGGGCCGGTCCCAGTAGAGCACCGAGTCCTCGGTGCCGTGGAGGATCCGGAAGGGCACCCGCCGCCTGCCGGCCGCCGTCGCCGCCGCGGGCACGGCGCACTTGCCCTTCATGGGCGTGCCGATGCCGCCGATGATGTCGACGGCGGCGGCGATCTTGGATGAGATGAGGGAGGAGGAGCAGAGGAGGTTCTCCAGCATCATGCCGCCGGCGGAGGTGCCGGTGATGTAGATCTGGGGGGGGGGGGTTGGGAGGGTGGGGTGGGGGGGTTGGAGGGGGGTGAGGGTGTTGGGGTGGGGTGTGAGGCGGTGGTTGTTTTGTGGCTTGGTTGCGTGATGTGTGCGTGCCTTGCGTTTCCGCAAGCACGCCGGCAGAGGCAACCCGTCCTGGCCCCCCCGCTGCAAAAAAGACTGCCGGGTCCCCGCCGCGTCCGAGGCGCGCGCGCGCGCGCGCGCGTGGAAGAGCGCCCGAAAGCGCACCCGCTTGGGGTCGACGTTGGCCCTGGCGGGCAGCTGGTTGAAGATCGCCTCGACATAGCCCACGTCGTCGATCGATGAGTCGATGCAGTCCCCCACGGAGCACCGCCAAAAGGGGATCGACCAGAAGGTGCGGCGGTTGAGGTCGCCGTAGGGGCTGGTGGCCTGGGGGTAGATAATGATGGCCGCGTCGCGGTAGGAGCCCGTGGCGAGGGTGTCCCAGACGGGGGTCGCGTCTGAGGAGGGGACTGTGTAGTTCATGGTGCGGGAGATGTCGCCCATTGTGGCCCAGTACACGCCTGCGGTTGGGGAGGGGGCGGCATTGTTTTGGGCGCGGTTTTGTGTTGAGGTGGTAGGGGCTGGGTGGGTGGGTGGGTGGGTGTGCCAGGGGTGCGGGGCGTTGAGGGTTTGGGGCAGGGCAGGCGGGGCGTGCGGTCACGGCCCGAAACCGGCGGGCGAGCAGGCAGGCGAGAGCCGGCGCAAGATCGGGCGCGCTCGGCGGCTCCCTGCTGACCGTGCATGTGCACCCAGACGGGGTAGGCCTTGGAGGGGTTGTAGTTGCGGGGGAAGAAGATGTTGAAGGTGCGGTCGCGGCCTGTTTAAGGGGGGGGAGGGGGCGGCGGGGGCGCGGGGGTTGAGAGCCGTGGGACTGGGGCCGAGGCGGCTAGCTGCGCGCGGCAGCAGGGGGGTTTCCTGCCTCGGGGGGCTGACGCAGCGGCGCCGCGCGGCGCGGCCTGGCGAGGGCCTGCCGGCTGCCGCGCCCCGGCCCGGCCCGCCCCAGCCCGCGTGCTCACCCTGGTGCTTGAAGGTCACGGTGCAGGTGGGCTCGAGGGGCTTTTTGAGGTCGCGCCACCTGCCGCCGGCCTGCGCGCACGCGCACGGCAGGTCGCCGACGGCGCAGCCCGCCTCGGCGCCGCGGGGTGCGGAGAGGCCCATCACCGCCACGAGGGCGAGGATCGCGAGGAAACGCATGGTTCCGGCTGATTCAGCGCGGTGGCGCTGCTTTGGGGCCGCCCCTGGCTCGCGGCTGTTTTTTCGCCGCGGTCTCTGAACCCCCCCTACTGGCGCGCGAGCAGCCCTGATGCTAATCAAATGAACGAATTGGTTTAATGAATTATTACAGCTCGTTAAAAGCAAGCCGAAGTGATTCGCCTGCTCTGCGTGGTGACCCGGTTGGGTTGCCAAACCCGCCCGAAGCCGTTTTCAAGACGCCCCGAGGGCGAACCGCCTCGTAATCCACCTAACGACCACTTAATATAATCAATGCGCCTGCGAGAGGGCGCGGGGGCACGCGCGCCGCGCCGCGGTGCTGTCCCACATGCGCACGGCTGACCACCCGCCGCGGGTGTGCTGCACTGTTTGCGGCTGCCGGGCGCCGGGCGCGCCACCCCTGCTGCCCCGTCTTCCGCTCCCTCCTCCACAGGCCACGGCCCCACAACAGTCCGATCCGTGTTTTTGCACCCTCATCGGCACCATAAAGCGGCGCGCAATAGGCAATCGCGCCGCGCCGCGCCGCGCCGCCGGCCGCGCGCCGCTCAGCGGCTGACCGCGAGCGCCCCCACCCGCCCCGCCGCCGCCGCCGCGGCCGTGCCGCTGCCCGCGGGCGCGGCGAGCACCGCGGCGAACGCCGCGCCCTGCTCCCCGCCGATCGTGGTCTCCTCCCGCGCGATGACAGCGCTGCCCTCCGGCTTCTCCGCCAGCGGCGCGGGTGGCGCGCCGAGCGCCTCCCGAAGGTACCCCCGCTGCCGCTCCACCAGCGCCGACACCGAAACCGCCGCCGCCGCCTCCGCCCCCTCGCCGCCGCCGCCGCCGCCGCCGCTCTTGCCGCCGCCGTCGAGGTCCGCCTCGCGCCCCGCGGCGAAGAAGGAAGCTGCGCTGCTCGACGAGGGCAGCTGCTCGTAGTAAAGCTCGACCGCGTCGGTGGGGGCCAGGCCCGCCTTCTTGCGCAGCCGCTGGAACCTTTGTTTGTTTTGGGGGGAGGTGGCGCCGGGGGTGGGCGTCGTGTGATTGTGTCAGGCGTGGGCTGGCATAAACAGTGTGATGCCGCATTTCTCAGTCCGGTCCCGCTCCGACCGCCCAACCGGCGGCAGGGGAGGGTTCGGTGAGCCCCCCGGCAAACACGGACCGAGCCCAGGTCAAGCACGGCGCGTTTGACCGGGTTTGACCGGCTGCCCCGCGCGCACGCACCTGTTGACCAGCTCGCGCGCCATGCCCGCCTCGATGAGCCCGGGGTCTGAGCGGAGGTCCAGCACGGCAAGCACCTCGCCGTCGCCTTTTGGTTGGGGGTGGGGTTGTTGGGGGTTGGTTGTTGGGGGATGGTTACGAGGGATTGGTTGTTGGGGGTTGAATGTGGTTGGGGGGCGTGTGGTGGGTGGTGGGGGAGGTGTTTGGGGTGCGGTTGGGCCGGGCCGTGATTCGGTTGTAAACAAAAAGCTGACAAGCCGCCGAAAGGGGAGCAACCCCCCAGAAAGCCCCCCTCAAGCCCTCCCCCCAAAGCCCCAGCCGTGGCCCCACCCGCTGCGTCGATGTCCTCCGCTGCGACGCCCTCCGGCGGCTTGAACTCGTGGAGCACCTTTTGGGGGGGGTTGGGTGGTGGTTTGACTGGGTTTGACTGGGGTTTGAACGGGTTTTGAACGGGCTTTGAGTGGGGTTTGGATGGGGGTTGAAACGGACGGGACCCAACACCCAACATCATACGCCAAACGCCAAACGCCAACCCAAACCAAAAAGGCACCCCCCCCAAACACACCTTGATATCCCCAGGCCCCAGCTCGTAGCCCTCCACCTCGATGGAGCCCCCCCCCTCCAGCGCCGCCAGCTGCCCCGCGCCGAGCGCCTTGATGCCCTCGCCCACGCGGCCCATGTCCCGCCCCAGGCGCTTGCCAAGCACCTGGGTTTGGGAACCGCGGTTTTTGGTTGGGCGAGGGGTGGTTTTCGCAATGTGTTTGTGTTCTGTCGCGAAACAAGCAAGCAAGCGCGGGCAGGCAGCGCGGCGCCGATAAGGGGTCGCGCACGAGAGGCCTCAGCTTACAGGCAACGCGTGCGGCAAACTGCCGGCGGCGCCGCAAGGCCAGAGCGCGTGCGCTTGCGCGCCCCCCCACCTGCCACTCCGGCACTGCCTTGAGCACCGCGTACTCGAGGGGGTCGGCGCAGGTCTCGACGCTGCGCACGTTGAGCTCGCTCTCAACGTACTCCCGCAGCTCGCCTGTTTGGGGTTTGGGGTTTTTGGGTTTGTTTTGGGGGGGGGCTTGTTGGGTTTTTCCTGGGGGGGGGGTCGTTGGGGGGCGTTGAGCTCGCTCTCAACGTACTCCCGCAGCTCGCCTGGGGTTTGTTTTTTTGGGGGGGGGGTTGTTTGGGGGCGTTTGGGGGCGTTGCTGGTTTTTTTTTGCGGTGTTTGGGGGGTTCCTTGGCGGCAGGGACGGCAACGGCCTGCCCGAGGCTGAAAAACTGGCGGCGAGCTGCCCGAAGCTGGGCAGCCCGCCCAAGCAAAGCAGCGCCCACCCTCGATGTCGGCCAGGAAGGCCCTGTCCGCAGAAACCACCACCAGCCTCGCCAGCGGCGCCTTGAGCGGCCGGTTCTGGCGCTCCCTGATGGCCCGGCCCAGCTCGATGACCCGCTGCATGCGCGCCACAGAGGCCTCGATGCGCGCGTCACCCTCGTGCGCCTGGGTTTGGGGTGGTTTTATGGGTTGCTTTTAATGTTTTGGGGGTTGCTATTCAGCTGCATGCGCGCCACAGAGGCCTCGATGCGCGCGTCACCCTCGTGCGCCTGGGTTTGGGGTGGTTTTATGGGTTGCTTTTAATGTTTTGGGGGTTGTTATTCAGCTGCACGCGCGCCACAGAGGCCTCGATGCGCGCGTCACCCTCGTGCGCCTGGTTGGTGTTGGGGTGGTTTGTTTTGCGGGGGAGCCGGGCAATGCAGCTTAGCGTTTCGAGACCGCTTGCCGCCCGCAACCCCCCTTGCCCCCCAAACACACACTAACCCCAAACGCCCCAACCAACCCCCCTCCCAAACACACACTAACCCCAAACGCCCCCCCCCCCCAGCACCCACCGGCCGCGCCTCTGGGATGTCGCAAAAGTGGACGCTCTCCGGCTCGCCCGCCGGCAGCGCGCGGCGGAGGTTTTGGTACATCACCTCGCAGAGGAAGGGGGTGAACGGGGACAGGACCTGTTTTGGGGCGGTTTTGGAGGTTTTGGGGCGTTTTTGGCGGTTTTGGAGGTGTGCTGGGCGGCCGAGGTTCTGTTTTGGTGAATTTGGGGCGATTTTGGGGCGGTTTTTTTCGAGCCGCGGCGCTCCCCTCCCCCAACCCTCAACGCCAGCAGCCAAACGCAGCGAGCGGCAAAAAGCGAGCCCCCCAAACCAAACTCCCACCTTGCAGGCCGTGAGCAGCACGTCGAACAGCGTGGCCAGCGCCATGGCGCAGTCCGCAGGGCCCTTGCCGCCCTGGGGGGTGGGTTAAGGTGGGGTTGGTTGGGGATTGGGATGGTTGGGGGGTGGGTGGGGGGGAAGGGTGGTGGGGGGGTGCTTTCATATTTCTCCTCACTGCTTGGTCGCTCCCCTTGTCCCCTGGAGGCCTGCTCGCTCCTCGCACCGTGTGCGCCCCCCCTCCAATGTTTACATCCCCCCCCACCTTGAGCCTCTTCCTGTTGTAGCGGACGTACACGTTGGTCAGGGACTCCAGGAACTGGGGGGGGGGGTGTATGGGGGTTGTTGTTGTTTGGGGCGTTGTTTTGTGCATGCGTGTGTTTGCTTTTGGTTTGGAGGGGTGTTTTGGGGCTGGTTGGGGGCAAAACCGTTTTGGGGAAGAGAAGGAGGCGAGAGGGGAGGGGACGAAAGGGGAGGGGACGGCAGGGGATGGGGATGGGAGGGGCGGGTTCTCAAGCACACATGAAACCAGGCTGTGCAACCTCTACTAACAACTACTGAAGCAATATGTGGATAGGAAACCAAGCCCCACCTGCACCAGGCAGGGCACCACTGTCAGACCCAGACAGGCAAAGCAAGGCGCATAAAACAGCCGTTTGCGCACGCACTGCATTGCGCAGCAGCCCCGCCCACCTGCACCAGGTAGGGCACTACTGTGTAGAGGCGGTACGCGCCCATCTCAGCGCGCACAAACGACACCAGGCTGCGGCTGGCCGCGGCAATCCAGCTGTGGTGGGGTGGGTGGGGGGGGGGTTGCGGGAGGTTTTGTTTTGGGGAGGGAGGGAGGTTGGGTGGGTGGGTGGGGTCAGGGCAGGGGCCAACTGAACCGGCTAACTGGCCCTCCAACCTGGAAAAAAGCCTATTATTGAAGCCTTTCCAACGCACGCGCGTGGCAGTTTGGAGCCGGTAGCTGCGAGGCGCGAGCGCGGCTCGAAGCCCCCCCAAAAAGGACCCCCCAAAACCTAAAAGCACCCCCCCACCGGTCCAGCACGTTGTCCGCCGCGTCCAGGTCGACGGCGGAGGGGTCGAAGGGCGCGGCGGTCTCCTGCTCAGCGCGCAGCACGTTCTGGACCAGGAACCTGGTTGGTTGTTTTGAAAGGGGTGTTGCTTTGTTTTGGGGGGGAGAGGGAGGGGTCAAAGGGCGCGGCGGTCTCCTGCTCAGCGCGCAGAACGTTGTGCACCAGGAACCTGGTTGGTTGTTTTGAAAGGGGTGTTGCTTTGTTTTGGGGGGGAGAGGGAGGGGTCAAAGGGCGCGGCGGTCTCCTGCTCAGCGCGCAGACCCACCCCCAAAACAAAAAAACCCACCCCCACCCCCACCCCACCCAACCCCCCCCCCAAAAAAAACCCCACCGGGTAGTTTTTGAGGCGCTTGCTCATCTTCTTCCCGTCCGCCGCCAGCACCAGGCCGTTGCAAACCAGGTTTTTGAACGCGGGGCGGTCGAACAGCGCGGTGGACAGCACCATCAGCGTGTAGAACCTTTTTTTTGGGGGGGGGGGAGGAGGGGTGGTCAATGGACGGTCAACGGGCGGTCAAGAGGCGGTCGAACAGCGCGGTGGACAGCACCATCAGCGTTTAGAACCTTTTTTGGGGGTGGGGGAGGTCAATCGGTGGTCAATGGGGGGTCAAGGGGTGGTCAAAGGGCGGTCAAAGGGCGGTCAAACCGTCAAAGCCACCCAAAGTCAACGCCCCCTCCCCCACCAGCCGCGCGTCTGGTCCAGCCCCTCTGCCACAAAGTCGGCGGGGAAGTTGGCCTCAAACAGCTCCCTGGGGGTTACGGGCGGTTTTGAGGGGGGCAATTTCGGGCGGTTTCAGTGGGGTGTTTTCCGTGCATTGGCTGTGGCTGCAGATGTCGGGTTGCAGCCCCTGTTCGTGGCGGGTTTGGTTTGTGCGCACGCACCAAGCCACGCGCAGAAGTGCCTCCTAACCGCCCCCGGCCGGCCGCCAACCGCCCACAACCGCCCCCCAAACCGCCCACAACCGCCCCCCAACCGCCCACAACCGCCCCCAACCGCCCCCAACCGCCCCCACCTGTTTTCAAAGGGGTAGTGCAGCTGGCCGTAGGGCATGGAGCCGCTCTCAAACCTGTTGTTTTGTTTGGGGGGGGAGTTGTTTGTTGGGGGGGAGCTGAAGTGGAGAGAAGGGTCGGGCGGTTGGCAGCCGTGGGCAAGAAACAAACCACTCCAAGCCCCCCGAACAAACAAAACACACAAGGGACCACCCCGCCAGGAGTCGGAACAAACAAAAGCCCCAAAGCGCCCCTCTTACAAGACAAAAAGCAAAGCAAACCCCCCCATAACCCCCCCCAAAAGCCCACCAGCAGTCGAAGACGTCGTCCACGCGGCGCAGCGGGGGGTTGCCCGGCGTTTTGGAGGGGATGGTGAGGCCGTCGATGAAGTGGCGGTGCAGGTCGGTCACCTTTTGGGCGGGGTGTTTTGGGGGGGAGTGGAGGGAGGGTTTGGGAGGCCTCCCCTTTGGAAGAGGGGGGGCGTTTTTTGTGGCAAAAGCGAAAGCGCCGCGCGCCGTCCCGAGTAAATGGTTTCCCCAGCCGGCCCCCACCTTTGCCCCCGAGGCCTCCTCCAGCTCCTCGATGCTGCCGATGACGCGGATCTGGGGGGGGTGGGAGGTTTTGCAGGCGGTTTGGGAGGTTATTGGAGGTTTAGGGGAAGCGTTTGTGTAGGCAGGCAAGGCTGTATCGGTGTCCGCCATTGGAAACCCCCCCAAGCCACCCGCCCCCCAGCCCCCCCTCCCCACCTCCTCCCCGTCCTCGCTCATCCAGATCGGGATGGGCGTGCCCCAGAACCTGGGGGCAGGGTTTGAAGGGTTTTGAGAAGGTGAGCGGGTGCAGGTGAGGGTGCGCGCGCTCAAAGAGAGCTGCGTTTCACGCCCCGGCCGAAAACCGGCTGCAGTGGGTCAACCCCCCTAAAACCCCCACCTGCTGCGGGATACCGCCCAGTCGTGCGCGCCCTCCAGCCAGTTGTGGAAGCGCTTCTCCTTGACATAGGCGGGCACCCAGTAGGTCAGCGCGTTGTTGGCCAGCAGGCGCTCCTTGATCGACTCGACCTGGTGCGGTTGGTGTCGAGTTTGGTGTTGAGTTCGGGTTGAGTTTGGGTTGAGTTTGGGTTGTTTTGGTGACGGGGTTTGGGTCGGGGTTGGGTTTGGGTGTGTCGTGTTTGCCACCGCCTTCAGAACGGCCAATAAAAACGGCCCAACGCCCCCCCCAAAAGGCCCCCCACCGCGGACCGCTCACCGCCACAAACCAGGAGGGCACAGCCCTGTAGATGAGCGGCGTGTCGCTGCGCCAGCAGTAGGGGTAGGAGTGGACGAGCACGCCCACGTCCACCAGCCTGCCGGCGGCCTTGATGGCGGCGATGATGGCGCGGTCGGCCTCCTTCACGTGCCTTTTGGGGGGGGGGTGGAGGGGTTAGGGGGGTTGGAAGTTGGGTTTGGGGTTTGGGGTTTGGGGGTGGGTTGGCGTGGTTTGGTTGGGCGGTTTAGGCTGTTTTTTGGCGCTCCTTTTGGATAGGATAGGATTTGGGGACACGCCGTCCGGCAGGTTTGGCACGCCGGCACCAGGGTTCGCGCACTCTCCCACTCGATCAGTCAAACCATCCACCCCAGGAAGCAAAACCCCCCCACCTGCCGGCGTAGTCCGGCACCTCGTCTGTGAAGCGCCCGTTGAGGTCGACGGGGCAGGGCAGGCCCTCGCCTTTTTCGATGACGCCGGCGGCGATGCAGACGCGGTAGTCGTCCTCGCCAAACGCGGGGGCCTGTTTTAGTTTTGTGGGGGGGGGGTACATGCGGATGTGGGGTTGGGCTGCAAGTTTCGGGGGTCACTGGTGTGTTCTGGGCGTTTTGGCGTCCGTCACCACCCCACATGGCCCCCCACCCAAAACCCCACCACGCACCTGGTGCACCACCCCCGTGCCCGAGTCATCGGTGACGTAAGTGTCCGCCACCACGACAAACGCGCCGCTGGGCTTGAGGGAGGCAAAGTAGGGGAACAGCGGCTCGTAGCGCAGGCCCACCTTTATTGGGGGGGGGTGTTTGGATGGGTGAGGTTATGTTGGGCGTGAGGTTATGTTGTTAGGTTTTTGGGGGTGGTGGTGGTAACGGGTATGGGGGAGGTTTGAGGTGCGAGCGATTGGGGAGACCAACCGAGTAACACCGCGATTGCCACCCCCCTGACCGCCAGCCTGAAGCCGGTCAAACCCGAGTCAAACCCTGGTCGAACACCCGGTCAAACCCCGGTCAACCCCAGTCAAATCCCGGTCAAGCCCCGGTCAACCAGACCCACCAGATCCTTCCCGACCATCTTGGCGAGCACCTCGAAGCCGCCCCCCTGACCCTTGGACTTCTCATCGCCCCCCTTCTTGCCGCCGGCCTTGTCCGCGGCGGCGGCGTCCGCGCCGCCGCCCTCGGCCGCCTTCTTGCCGCCGCCCTTCTCCGCGGCGGCGCCGTCCGCGCCGGCCGCCTCGCCGCCCGCGGACGCGAGGCTTGCGCTGCTGCCGCCCTTGCTCTTGCCCTTCTTGCCGCCGCCGCCGCCGCCGCCGCCGTTACCCGCCGGAGCCGCCTTCGGTTTTTGGGGGGAGAGGGCGGGGGGTCTGGTCACGCAAAGCGGCAACACCGCCGCCTCCTTTTGCCGTGCGGCAGGCTCATCGCCGCCAACGCGGCCGCCGCGCAGCCGCTGGCAGCGCCGGCGGGCCGCCAACCCCGCCAGCGCCAGCGCCTGCGCCGCGCGCGCCCTTCCCTCCCGCTGGACCCCCCCTCCCTCCCCCCCACCTTCTTCCCCTTTGGCACCGCCCCTGGCAGCGCCTCGAGGCGGCTCTCAGCCACAATGTAGACCGCACCGGTGTCGGGGTTGCGGACCTGGGGGGGTTCGTTTGCGGGTTTTGAATCTGGATGCTCTTGTGTTGTTGAGTTAGGCCCAGGACCTTCGATGAACAGCACCCTATTGTCCCAACACAGTCACACTAAACAACCGAACCAAACCCAACAAACAAGCCCCCCACCCCCCCACCTTTACGTAGCCAAACTCTGGGTGCACGCACAGCGCCAGGTTGGAGGGCAGCGTCCAGGGGGTGGTGGTCCACGCCACCAGGGACGCGCCGTCGGCGTCGCCGTCGATGGGGAACGACACCTGGGTTTGGTTTTTTGTTTTGGTTTTTTTGTTTGGTTTTTGGGGGGTAGGGTGGGGTTGAGGGGGTGTGTTCAAGGGTCGCCGCCGATGGGGAACGACACCTGGTTTTTGGGGGGTGGGGTGTGGGGTGTGGGGTGTGGGGTGTGGGGTGTGGGGTTGATGGTGGTCAAGGGCGGTTTGTGGGGTGGGGTGCGGAGTTGGGGCTCGGTTGTCGGTTTGTCAGGGCCCGAATTCAAACGCAACTGCGCACAAGCAGCGGCCGCGACCAGTGTGAGAATCTCCCGACTGGCCCCCTTTCACCCAGCCACAAGGCCGCCCTCAACCCCCCGTCCAAAACAGTGCCCCTCCTGCCACCAAAACACCCCCCCCTACACACCATGACTGCGGGGTCGGACACGTCCTTGTAGTTCAGGCCCGCCTCAAAGTTGGCCAGCGGGGTGGAGCACGCGGTGGAGAAGGGCATCACCTTGTTGTTGGGAAGGGGGTCGTGTTTGGGGGGTTTCAGTAGCGGCCAGCAACCGGCAACCGCCGTCGGCCGTCGTCGCCCGGGGCCCTCCTTCGCTCGCGCACGCAGCCGCGGACACTTCCCCCTCGACCAGCCCCGCCTAAGCGCCCCTCCCGCCTAACCCACCCCACTCCACTCCCCACACACAAACGTTACCCCCCCCCCACCCCCCGTAAAACAATACCACTCCCCCCCCACCTTGAACCCCCTGTAGACCAGCCCCTTTTTGTGCAGCTGGCTGAACACCCACCACACGCTCTCCATGAAGGAGGGGTCCAGGGTCTTGTAGTCATTCTCAAAGTCGATCCAGCGGCCCAGGCGCTTCACGGTAACCTCCCACTGCTTGGAGTAGCTGGGGGGTTTGGGGTTTGTTCAGGGGGTTTTTGTTTGTTTTGGGGGGGAGCGGGTGTTGTCGGTTGTCGGCTGTCGGCTCTCAACAGGAGGGGCAGGGGTGTGTTTCGGGGTGTGGGCTATCCAGCAGCCAAGACCCCCGCTCCCCACACATAAAAAAAGACCAAAGCGCTCCATTAGCTAACAGCAGCTTAAAACCCCACCCCCCCACCCACCGCATCACGATGGAGCGGCACTCTTCGTTGTACACGTCGATGCCCATCGCCATGACGTCATCGCGCGACTTGACCTCTGGGAGGGGGGTGTTTGGGGTGGTGTTTGTTGGTTTGGTGTGTTTGAAAATGTGTTTGGGGTGGGTGGGTGCGTAAAGCGGGGTTTGGGGTGTGTGTTTGAGGTGCAAGGGAGGCGAGCGGTGCGTGGATTGGCGGGGGCGCAGCTGACGAGGATATGCCGCAGCGCCTCCGCCGCTCCTCGCAAACCCGCCGACCGGTTGAATGTAACACAACGCGCCCCAAACCTGAAAGAGAACCCCTCGAGAGGCAGAGGCGACTGCACCCCTGCCAGGAAGACGGGCAGGCAGACACCCAACCCCACCCCTGGAGTAAAAACACCCCATTGCCCGACCACCGCCCTTGAACAAAGGGTACAAAAAACCAAAACACCCCACCCAGCTTCTTGTCGATTCCGTGCTCCATCGGCAGGCCGTGGCAAAACACGAAAACACCCAAAACACCCAAAACGCCCGAAACGCCCAAAACACCCCAAACACCCAGACCCACCCAGCTTCTTGTCGATTTCGTGCTCCACCGGCAGGCCGTGGCAGTCCCAGCCAAAGCGCCGGATGACGTGGTGCCCCGTGCACGAGGCGTAGCGGGTGACGATGTCCTGCGGGCGGCGGTGGTGGGCTCGGCTTTACGGGTGCGCTGCGCGTGCTGGGGCCGGGCCCCAGAGGCGCGGCAAGGCGCCTGCCTCGGCGCGCCGCGGATGGCCGTGGCTGGGTGGGCCGGCCGCGCAGGCACCGCGGCGGCTGCTGCAAGCAAGCCACCGATGCTGGGCCGAGGGGAGCCCCGACGCGGCCGCGGCCCGCACAAAACGCGGCCGGCGGCTGGGCGTGCAGCGAGCAGCGCGCGCGCCGCGCGCCGCTGCGGCGGCTGCGATCGGCCGCGCGGTGCGCCCGCACCCCGCTTGGGCGCGCACCTTGAGCGTGCCCGCCAGGATGTGGCCATAGTGGGGCAGGCCCGTGGCAAAGGGCGGGCCGTCGAAGAAGACAAACTCCGGCTTGCCCTCGGTGCGCCTGAGCTGCTCCTTGAACGCGTCCAGCTCGTCCCAGAGCGCGAGGATCTTCTCCTCCTCCTTGGCCCAGTTCCACTCCTTGCCCTCCACCACCTGGCTGAGCTTGGAGGCGGGCGCCATTGCCGGCCCGGCAAAGCCTTTGCGCTTTGCCGCTGCCTTGCCCGCTCTGACGGGGCCGCCTGGATGCGCGTGACGGCACTTTACCGCCGGTGAATGCAAAGAGAGCGCGCCAGCGGCCAACGGCGCGTTGTATTCGTGCCGCGGGGCGGCCCATCGGTTCGCCTGCCGCTGTTGGGCGCTTTCAGGGGCTTCGTGGGTCGCAAACGCACAACGCGGTACGTTTGGGCTTTTTGACGCCGCTTCACGCGCCCCCGCTCTGCGCCCCTGGCCCCAGATCACACCGCCCAGGCAGCGTCAGCAGCAGCGCCAGCGACGCCCCACGCGTCCGTGAATTGCATCGCAGAGGGTCGCTGGCAAAGGTGGGGCCCCC
Organism: Raphidocelis subcapitata; assembly: GCA_003203535.1. Lineage (NCBI taxonomy): Eukaryota > Viridiplantae > Chlorophyta > Chlorophyceae > Sphaeropleales > Selenastraceae > Raphidocelis > Raphidocelis subcapitata. The sequence goes on along the minus strand of BDRX01000161.1, from coordinate 44,457 downwards.
GCTGGAGGCGCGGACGCAGCTGCGGTGGCGGGATCGTGTGCAGCAGCAGCAGCAGGCGCTGGCCACGGCCTGCCCAGGGGCCGGGCGCCCGGGCACGCGCTTTCGGCGCGCGCACGGAGGCGTTCGCACCACGGAACAGCAGGCCATTGGCGCAGGCAGGCCCTGTGCGGGACGGGAGAGGCCGCCCGAACGCGAGGCCCTCCTCCCCCGCGCCCCCCGCCCGCAGATGGCGTTCTCCACGCAGCTGCGGCAGCGCGTGGCGTCCTCCAGCCACAGCAGCAGCAGCGCGGCGGCCCGCAGCAGCTTGCGCGCGGCAGCCAGGTGCGCTGCGGCCGGAGCGGCGCGCCGCGCCTAGCGCTGCGTGTGTGGCGCTGTTCGCTCCCCGCGCGGCCCGCCAGGGCGACCGCCTGGGCCAGTGCGGTCGCGATCCGGTCAAGGCAGGGTCACGGGTCCACACCGTTTTGCATGCGGTCTGAGCCTGCCGCCCCCTCATCCTTCCGCCCCCACAGGCCCGCGCGCGGCCGCGCGCTCCGCGTGCGCGCCGCCGCGGCGACGGAGCAGCCGCCCGAGGGCACCAAAACGCTGATCCAGAAGGCCGGGCCCGGCGACATGCCCTTCCCCTGGTCTGAGAAGGACCCCTACAAGCTGCCCGTCAGCATCGACCGCGTGCAGCGCATGCTGCTCACGCTAGGTGCGCATGGGGCGCGCGCATGCGCATGCGCACGTGCACGCGCAGGGGGGGTTGGGGATGGGGCGGGGCGGGGCGGGCCGCTGCGAGAGGGCTCTTGGTGCGGGTTCTGGGTTGAGTTTTACGGCGCAGCGGTCTTTGGACGCGCACAGCAGCCGCGTGTGCGCCGAAAAGTGTGATCCGCCGGCCGCGCCAGGTGCTGTGGACCTGGACAAGCCCCGCACCACAGCACCAGCGCGCGGGCGGCGGCCGAAAACGGCGGCAAGCAGCCCGCAGCAGCGGCGGCAGCGCCGGCAGCACTGCCCGCCCCCCTCTTGCGGGCAAAGCATGTTGCCCTGCCCACGCCTCAAAAAACGCCCAACCTGCCTCCCGCCCGCCGCCGCGCCGCGCCGCGCCCCACCGCAGGCTGGGAGAAGTCCTGGGTTGAGCAGATCATCGACCGGGTGATGAAGGGCATGCTGCGCACCAACGAGGACCGCGCCAAGGGGGTGGTGAGCGCCGCCTGCCGCCGCCGCCGCCGCCGCGGCCTCGGGCTGCCACGGGCCCGCGTGCCATGCATGCTGCGCCCGTCTGCTGCTGACCGTGGCGGCGCCACCCGCCATGCGGCCCCGCCTCTTGGGCGCATGCGCATGCGCGCATGAACGTGCCTGCGCTTCTGTAGCACGCGCACGTGCCCACCATGCACCCCTCCCCTCCCTCCCCCCAGATCGACTACCTCTCCAGCATCGGGCTGCAGCAGGACCAGATCTGCAACATGGCCTCCATCTCCGTCGTGCTGCTGGGGCTCAACCCCGAGACGCGGCTGGCCACTGTGGTGGAGTACCTCAAGAAGCGGGGCGTGCCGGCGGCGCAGGTGCCAGACGTGGTGCTCAAGCACCCGCGCATCTTCGAGTACAAGGTGGGCCTGGGGGGCCGGCTTTGCTGGCCGGCTTGATGGCTTGCTTGGTGGTGGCGCGCTGCGGCGTGCTGCAGGCTGCAGCCGCCACTGGCCCCACCCGCAATATGGTGTTGCGGCCGGTGTTGCGACCGGGCGCGCTCCCCGCCTGCAAACCCCGGGCGCTCCTGCTGACCTCGCGCGCTCCTGCTGACCTCGCCGCCTGTCGTTCCGCACGCCCCCTCCCCCCCTTTTTGTCATCGCAGCTGATGGACGACGGCAAGGCGCTGGCCAAGGGCGCGGCGCGCATCCAGGTGGACGTGCTGCCGCTGCCCGACGGCCGCTGCGCCGTGGGGGTCAACTACTTCCGGGAGAACGCGGCGTTCCTGGGCGCGCCCGTGTCGCCCATGCCGCCGGCGCCGTGAGCGCGGCCGCGGTGGCGGGGGCGGCGGTGGGCGGGCGGCGGCGGGCGCGCCGCGGGGCGCGGGGCCGGCCGAGCGCTGGGCTGTGTAAATTGAGATGTGCCGGAGGGGACGTGCGGCTGGTTTGGGAGGCGGAGGGCGGGGCGTTGGGACTTTGCAGGGCGCGAGGTGCGCGGGCGGAGGACCAGACGCGGTGGCGGCGCAGGCAGGCGCGGGGGCGCGCCACCGCCGGGCGCGCCTTATGTGCCCTGGCCCCCAACCCTGTGCGCTCCATTCGCGCTGCCCTGCTCGATACGACCGGCTCGCGTTGCTCCAGCCGCCCCAGGGCAAGCACGATCGCGCGAAAAGCGATCTCGCCCAGCCTCTCGTGTAGGTCGCCGTCCAGCCGTCCAGGCCGGCCGATCGCTCCATAGTCAGCGCCTGCCCGTAATCGAGCCGCCCCCTCGCGCGAGCATGGCGCCGTCGGCGTGGTGCGGCGCCGTCGGCGTCGACCCGCTGCTGCCGCGCGGCACCGGCGTGTCGCCCTGCTACCAAGAGACCGCCTCCGCCGCCGCGCTGCTCGCGATCGCCGCGCCGCTCTTCGCGCTCGCGGCGCGCCGCATCGCCGCCGCCGCGGCGGCGCCGGGCGGCGGCGCGGCCGCGCGCAAGCGCGGCCTGACCGGCGGCGAGGCCTCTTACCTCGCCCTCTGCGCCCTCCTGGCGGCCATCCACGCCGTCCACCTCATCGCCGCGCTGGCGCTGCTGCGGGACCTCCCCTTCCACATCGCATACCACGCGAGCCTCGCCGCGATCTGGGCCGCCGCCGCCGCGCTGCAGCGGCGCGCGGCGGGCGCGCGCCACGCGGCGCTGCGGCTGCTGCCGCTGGTCGGCGCGGCGGTGGCGGTTTACGTTTGGGACGTCGCCACGCTGTTCGCGGTGTACTTCGGGAGCGACGCGTTCCCGCGGGCGTACATCAAAAGCAGGCGCGCGCGCGAGCGGGGGGGTGTTGGGGCGGGCGCCGCCTTCTGCGACGCGCGTACCTGCCCCGCGTGCCTGTGCGGCCGTGCTCGCAGCCTCAAACCCAGTCCTCCCCAGTCCCCCCAAAACCACCCCGACCCCCCAAAACAACAACAAACACCCCCAACCCCAAAACAACAACAAACACCCCCAACCCCAAAACAGCGTTTGGTCTGCGATGATGGAGTCTGTGTTTGCGTCCCTGCTGGCGGTCATCGAGGCGAAGCGCGCGTCCGAGGCGAAGCGCGCGCGCGCGGGCGGCTACGAGGCGCTGCCGGCGGACGACGTCGAGGCGGCGGCGGGGGAGGTGGGGGGGCATGCGGGCGCGGGGGGGTCGATGTTTGTGGGTTTAGCTTTGCAAATGCGGTCTGTTGCACCGACCCCCTGCAGTTGCCCAACACCCAAACCCAGCCCCCGCGACCGCCCAGCCACCACAGCCTTCAACCGCCCAAAACCTGCAACCGCCCAAGCACCAAACAACCCCTCGTAAAACACATCTCAACACCCCCCAACCCCCTGCCCAGGCCAAGGAGGAGCGCACCTGGGCCTCCCTTTTCGCCGACGCCTGCCGCTACGCGTGGCCAGAGGCCTGGGGCCTGCGGCTGCGGGTGCTGGGGTGTGTGGTGATGCTGGTGCTGATGCGCTTCCTGAACCTGGCGGTGCCCATATTTTACAAGGTGGGTCGGGGAGGCCAGGGCAGCCTACAGGGGGGCTTTTGCCTGTTCCATTGGGCGTTGGTGTTTTTTGGCTCTGGGACAATGTTGCCAGCCGCCAAAGCCAGCTAACACCCCCCAACCGCCCCAACTTCGGACCACAAAAAACCCCAACCGCAACAGCTTCCAACCGCCCAAACCACCGAAAACCCCCAACCGCCCCAACCGCCAAAACCACCGAAAACCCCCCGACCGCCCCAACCGCCAAAACCACCGAAAACCCCCCGACCGCCAGAAACTGGTGGACGTGCTGGCCTCCGCCACAGCGGACGCCGCCGCCGGGCGGCAGCCCCCCAGCTTCAAAACCCTCCTCACGCCCTGGTGGGGGGCCGGGGCTTTTGTTTTTGTTTTTTGGGGGGGGAGGGATCCGGGGGGCATCCTGGTGGGGCGCCGTTTGTTCTTTCGGCCCTTTTCAGCGGAGGTTTAGGATACCGACCGTCAAAAGCCCCCAAACCCAAAAACCGCGCGCCCTAAACCCCCCCCATAAAGGGACCCAAAACCAAAAAAACAGTACCAAAACACCCCAAGCCCCCCCACCCCCCAAAACACCCCCCACCCCACCCCAAATAACAATCAAAGGGTGCTCCTGTACCTGGCTGCCCTGTTCTTCCAGGGCGGCGCGGGGGGCGGCATAACCGGCTTCATCAACAACGCGCGCCAGTGGCTGTGGATACCGGTGTCGCAGGTGGGGGTTGCTTGGGGGTGGATTTCGGGGGGGGCGGGGTCAAAGGCGGGGCGTGGGATTGACACTGTCGCACTCCGCTTTTGTGACAAGCCCGGCGGCCCGCCGCCGCGCGTCAAAACCCGCCCGCCGCGCATCAAACACCGCCCAAAGCGCCCACCACAAGCTTGCCCTCCCACCCCCCCACAAAATGCCCCTCGCCCTCCCACCCTCCCAAATAACGCCCCTCTCCCCAGGACGCCTACCGTCGCGTGTCCATTGCGGTGTTCAGCCACGTGCTGGACCTGGACCTGTGAGCGCAGGGGTTCGAATCCTGCCGCCGCCAACTGCCCTTTTTTTGCGCTGCGAGTGTCGACGTGCCCCCCGCTTCCGTTCCCCCCCCCTGCTTAGCCAGCCCCATTTGCACCTCCACGACTCAACACACACGCAACCCCCCCCCCCCACCCACCCCCCCCAGCTCCTTCCACCTCAACAAGAAGACCGGCGAGGTGACGCGCGTGGTGGACCGCGGGACCGCGGCCATCCAGAACGTTCTGTCGACCATCGTCTTCAGCATCGCGCCCCAGGTTTGGGGGGGGGGGTGTTGGGGTTGGAAAGGGCTTGTTGGGGGGCTGGGGGCGGGACAGGACTCGTGGACCCTGCGGCAGAGCAAGCCCTCGCCTGCCAGTCACCTCCCTCACCCGCTACCGTCACCCGTCACCACGTCACCCCCCCCAGATCATCGACATGCTCGCGGCCGCCACCTACCTGGCCGGCTCCCTTGAGCCCACCATCGCGGCCATCACGTTTGTAACCATCGGGTCCTACCTGCCGCTGACCATCATAGTCACGGAGTGGAGGGGCAAGTGAGTTTGACCGGGGGTCAACGCCGCGTTTGTCGCGTCGGGCCGCGCCGGCGGCGCCTCGCCGTCGGCGCCGCCGCCGGCGGGGGCGTGAGGGATGGCGCCACATGAGGGCGGGCGGGGGTATGAGGGCGGACGCTTTCCAGGGTTTTGCAAAAAAAAACCGAAATAGAGCCTGTTTGAACGGCCCCTGCCCCCCTTTCCCCCTCCCCCCAGCTTCCGCCGCACCATGAACGCCACCGACAACGCAAAGGGCGCGCGCGTCACAGACGCACTGCTCAACTGGGAGAGTGAGCGGGCGCGGGGGGCCGAGGGGTTTTGGGCGTTGGGGGTGTCTGGGGCTAAAAGGCTGGGAGGGGGGGCCAATCGGGAGGGGGGAGAGGGGCCCTCTCTGGCATTGGGGCGAAGCCTTCAGCGCCAACTCCCCCGCCCTCCCCCACCCCTCCCCTAACCCTCCACTCCTCCCCTCCCCCCAGCCGTAAAGTACTTTTGCAACGAAGATCTGGAGACCAAACGCTACGGCAAAGCCATCGACGACTACCAAACAGGTGTGGGGGGGGCTGTTGGGCAGCTGCCTTCCCCTCCTGGCGGGTTGCGGCGGGGTGGTGGAGCAGGCCCTAGCCCCAACCTCCCAGAACCCTCAGCAACCTCCCCTCAAAACCCCTCACCCCGAAACGCTCCCCTCAACCAAAATCCCCTGAATCCCCCTCCTCCCTCAACGTGCACAAGGTGATGCAGTCGGCCAACATGTTTGCAGGCACTAGCTCCGGCATGCTGCTCTGCACCGCGGGGGGGGCCCAAAAAAGCCGAGTACTCCTTCTCCTCCTCCCTCAACGTGCTCAATGTGATGCAGTCGGCCATCATGTTTGCAGGCATTAGCTCCGGCATGCTGCTCTGCACCGCGGGGGTGGCCAAGGTGCGGCGGGGGGCGCCGCACCACCTCCCCCTCAGTACCGCGCCGCGCCGGCCCGCTTTGTTTGCCAGTTGCATCCGCGCCTCTCCCTGAGCCCGTTTGCCCCCCCAGGCTCACCCCCTCGTCTGCTCTTCGTGCCCCCCCCTCCCCCCAAAACAGCTGCCACCCCCCCACCCAAAACACCCCCAAGGCACCCCCAAAACGCCGCCGCCCTTTCTTCCCGAACATCCCCCTCTAAACAAAGGCAAACAAGACACCGCCGCCTCACCTAAACACCCCCCCAGGGCACCCTCACCGTGGGCGACACCGTGCTGTTCCTCACCCTCATGGCGCAGCTCTACGGACCCCTCAACTTCTTCGGTGCGGGGGGGCGCGCCGTGCAACCCCTCTTCTTCCTCTTTCGGGGCCCCTGCTTTGCCCTTGGGCGCCACCCCATCTGCCGGCCCGCTTGCCTGCACCGCCGCTTTCGCCCGCCCACGTCACCCCTCGTCACCCGTGTGTCACCCGTGCGTCACCCGTGTGTCACCCCCCAGGCACCTACTACCGCGTCATCCAGCAGTACATGATCGACATGGAGAACCTGCTGCAGGCGCGTACCGCGCACCGCCCCCGCCGTACCGCCCCCGCCGTACCGCCCCCGCCGCACCGCCTTTTCGCATCGCTGCGCTTTGCGCTGCTCTGCTTTCCGGGTGTGCTTGTGCAAAACGCCAAACGTGGAAAATCCAACCCTGCCAAACCACAAAAGCGCAACCCCTAAAACGGCCCTCTCCCCCCCCTCCACACAACCCCACCCCCGCCCGCAGCTGCTGGAGACTCGGGGCCGCGTGTACGACGCCCCCAACGCGCGCCCCCTGGTGCTGCGCGGCGGCGAGGTGGAGTTTGACGGCGTCTGCTTCGGCTACGAGCCGGCCAGGACGGTGCTCAAGGAGGTGGGTGTGCTGTGTTGGATTTGACTTGCTTGGCTGCCCTTTTGGGGGGGCGTTGAGGCTGCGGTTTGATTTGAGGCTACGAGCCGACCAGGGCGGTGCTGAAGGAGGTGGGTGTGTTGTGTCGACTTGGTCAGCCGGTTGACCGGGTTCGACCGGGCTCTGCTCTGGCTCTTTTCACGCTGCTGCTATCTGTAGACTGGCTTCCCGCTGACTCCCGCCGACACAGCCATGCGACAACCCCCCCCCCCCCAAACAAAACAAACAGGTCTTATTCCGCGCGCCCCCCTCGAGCACGGTCGCCTTTGTCGGCGCCACCGGCAGCGGCAAGCCAACCCTGACCCTCTTCCCCCCCCCCAAAAAAAACCAAACAAACAGGTCTCATTCCGTGCCCCCCCTTCCAGCACGGTCGCCTTTGTCGGCGCCACCGGCAGCGGCAAGTCCACGCTGACGCGCCTGCTGTTCCGCTTCTTCGACGTCACCGGCGGCTCCATCAGGGTGGACGGCCAGGACATAAGGAGCGTCACGCAGGCCAGCCTTAGGGCGGCGATCGGCATGGTGCCCCAGGACTGGTGCGCGCCCTGGTTGGGGTGCAGGGGGCCGGGGGCAAGGGGGTCGCCTTCTTAGACCGGCGCCAGAGGTAAAAGCCCCCCAAACCTCCATTTCCCCCTTCTCAAACCCCCATCTCCCCCCTAAACCCCAATTTCCCCCCCTGAAACCCCCATCTTCCCCCCCCCACCCCCCAGCGTGCTGTTCAACGACACCATCCGCTACAACATCCGCTACGGCCGGCCAGACGCAACCGACGCCGAGGTGGAGGCGGCGGCGCGCGCGGCCTGCATCCACGACGCAATCGCGCGCTTCCCAAAGGTGCGGGGGAGAACGAAAAGGCTGCGAAACGATGGTGCTTCGAACCCTGTGCCTCTCAATCCCAAAAACACCCCTAACAACACCCAAACAACACCCCCAAAACCTAACAACACCCCCCCCCCAAACAAAGGGCTACGAGACGATGGTGGGCGAGCGCGGCCTGCGCCTCAGCGGCGGCGAGAAGCAGCGCGTCGCGTTTGCGCGCGCGCTGCTCAAGAACCCCCCGCTGCTGGTGCTGGACGAGGCCACCAGCGCGCTGGACACGATGACGGAAAAGTCGATACAGGGTGGGGGCCTCCAGCTTGTCTTGTTTGCTTTCTTTGTTTGTTTGTTTGTTTGTTTGGGTGTTTGTTTGCTTGTTGGCTTGCGGGCTTGCGGGCTTACTTGCTTGCTTGCTTGCTTGCTTGCTTGTTGGCTTGCGGGCTTGCACCAGGGGCACAACTGGCCCGGGTCCCAACCAAACGGCCCCAACAGCAGGTCCCCGACCAAACGCCTCCCCCCACACCCACCCACCCACCCCCGCAGCCGCGCTGGCGGAGACGCGCGAGAACCGCACCACCTTCATCGTGGCCCACCGCCTCTCCACCATCGCCGACGCCGACCTCATCGTGGTGCTGCAGGAGGGCGCGGTGGTGGAGAAGGGCAGCCACGCGCAGCTGCTGGAGCTGGAGGGGGGGCTCTACGCGCAGTTCTGGTCGAAGCAGGCAACGGCGGGCGGGGGCGGGGGGAACGGCGGGACCGGCAGCGAGGCGGGCAGCGTGCGGGGGGTCGGGTCGGTGGCGTCGCTGACCGAGCTCGCCGCGGCGGCCGCCGGCAGGGACGGGGCCGGCGGCGGCGGCGCCGCCGCGGCTGGGGGCGGCGCGGCCGGCGGCCCGCAGCAGCCGCCGCCGCGCGGCGGCGGCGCGCCACCGGCGCACCCCCACCGCCACCACCATTGAGCGCTATTTGCGGGATTGATCGGACTGGAGCGGTGTAAACGCGGTACATGCGAGGCCAGCCCTCGGTTAGAGGACCACATTCACATACAGGCGCGACATACAGCAACGGGTTGCCCATCGAGAGTCTTCGGAGATCACCTTCGGGAGCCAGCGGCCCCGAGGCGCGCGCTCAACGCCCTCTTTATCTCGGCCCGAAAGCGTCTCGATTGCTCGGAAACCTCGGCCCCCCTGCCGCAAGCCCTGGTCCGCGGACGCACGCACGCTCGTCCCGCCGCGCCGCGGCGCCCGCCCTTCGCCGCCGCCGCCGAAATGTCCACCCGCTCGGCCGGCGGCTACACGCGGCAGCAAAATCCGCGGCAGTCCAAAAAGAAGAAGCGGGAAGAGGAGGAGGCGGGGGAGGAGGACGGCGAGGACAAGCGGCCCCCGAAGCGGCGCGGCGGCCGCGGCGGCGGGCGGCGCGGCGGGCGCTTCGCAGGCACGCCGCGGCGCGCGGGGCCGGAGGCCGGGCGGCGTGAGTTTGCGGTGCGCAGCTACCGGGAGGGCGCGCTGCCGGTGGAACGAAAGGTGCGCGCCGGCGGTGGGCGGCTTGCTGTGGGGTTTGGTCTGCCTTCGCGGTGGGGCGCGGCGCGGCAGGGGCCTGCGCAGTTCTGGGCGGCTGCAGCCACTACTGGCGGCGCGGCCCGCTCATTTCGCCTGGCCATGCGCGCCCCCGCCCATGCCGAACACACCCCACCACCCACCCCGCCTGCCTGCCTGCCAAGGTGCACGGCATATTCCCCTCCAAAGAGGAGGCCAACGCGTGCGTGCGGTCAACGTTTGACGACGGCGCGGTCAACCCGCACAGCGTGAGGGGGCGGGCGGCGTGGGGTGGGGCGGCGTTGACCGCACTAGGTACCGGCTGGGCTTTGGCGGGGGTGATGCGGGTTGATGTATGGCTTGGATGGCTTGTGTGGGCACGTCTTGAGCTTGCGATTCGCAACTGCCGTGGAAACCGAGGGCCGGTCCGCACGCCGAATGCGCCCTCGTTGGGTTGCCACCACCATGTGCCCAGACCTCGACCCCTCAACCCCCCAAAACCCTTGATCCGCCAGGGGGAGCTGGAGCGGTGCGAGGTGTTGGAAGGCAGCTGCGACGGCCTGCTGACGATTTCGGTGGTGCCGCCCCCGGCAGACGGCGGCGGCGGCGGCGGCGGCGGCGGCGGCGGCGGCGGCGGCGGCGGCGGCGGCGGCGGCGGCGGCGGCGGCGGCGGCAGCAGAGGCGGTGGCTCCGCGGCGGTGCCGTGGATTGTCGCGGCGATGGCCGTGGAGTAGTTCCCCAGTGTAGTTTTAGTTCACTGCCCGTGCGGTTATTGCAGGCGCACCGCCTGACAAGTAATCAGCAGCCCCCGCGACCCTGGCTGCAGTGACCCCGCTGCGCGCAGCTGCCGCCAGCCTCACGGCACCTTCGTATCAGGCCCTTTCCGGCTGAGTTTTTCCCAGCAAGGAGCTTTCCCCCAGAAAATTTTCTGCCTGCAAAACGCGAAGGTGTGCACCAGACCGCCAGGTCAACGCCCTCGGTCAAAGACAGCAGTTCGCACGCGCCAGCCAGCATGCTGCGACCCGGGAAGCGCGCGGCGCGCATGGAGAGCGTCAAGGCGAAGCTTCGCGAGGCTTTCACGGCGTTTGAAACCAAGGAGGGATCGGAAATCGCGGACTTGAAGGATCTTGGCGCTGTCGTGCGGGCGCTGGGCTACAACCCCACGGAAAAGCAGATCGCGGAGCTGTTGCAGGTTGGTTCCAGGCTGTGGAAGGGCGGACAACGCAGCTGCTGGTGCTGCCGCGCGCGCCGCCGCCGCCGCCGCCGCCGCCGCCGCTGCCGCACGACCACGCGCGCCTCCTCCCACCCAATCGCAGCGCATCCCCCCCGGCGAGGACGCGCCGCCGGGCTGCGTGACGCTGGAGAGATGCGAGGGGGCCATCGCGGCGTGGGCCGTGGTGAGGACCTATCTGGGTTTTGGTCTCTTTGCCTTGACAAGGCGCTCGCGCAGCTCACTTGTCGCTGCCAACATGCCGTCACGACAAACCCCGTCACCGCCACCGCCGGCACCACAACCAAACCGGGCCCAGGACGAAGCCGCCGCGCTGGAGCGGCATGACTACTTCATACTCCTCCGCGCCTTCCGCGCCCTGGACGCCGACGGCTCCGGCGCGCTCGACGCCGCGCGCCTGCGCGTGCTGCTGGCGTCCGACGCCTGTCCCGAGCCGCTGAGCGACAAGGAGGCCGCCGCGCTCGTGGCGTTCGCGATCGGCGGCGGGGGGCGCGGCGGCGGCGGCGGCGGCGGCGGCGGTGGCGGCGGCGGGCGCGGCGGCGGGGGAGGGGCGGCGGTGTCGGCCGTTGCCGGGGCGGGCGGCGGCGCGATCGATTACGAGCGGCTTGCGATGCTGCTGGCCACAGATGGCCGGGACCTTTGAAAAACGCGACTGCGCTTGCGTGGATGCACCAATTGGGCAGTCCAGGGGCAGCAACACGGGTTACTCCAGCAGAAGTGGCAGAGGTGTGAGTTTGAGTAATGGCCATGCAGCAGCTCGCCAGCAACAATGGCAGGCAGCTTTCTCCGCGCGCTGACCACGTTTGACCGGCCGCATCAGTCAGGGCAGCACCGCCTCCACCAGGAACGGCCCCTCCCGCCGCAGGCCCTCGCCCACCAGGGCCGCCAGCTCCCCCGCCGTCCGCGCGCGCCCGCCGGGCACGCCCATGCCGGCCGCGAGGGACACCCAATCCAGGGCGGGGCCGGCCAGGGAGGTCAGCGCCTGCGAGGCTGAAGGGTGGGCCCGGCTGGGAGCCGGAGCCGACGGGCCCTGGGGCGTGGTGGCGGCGGCCGGGCCGGGCGAAGCCGCAGCGGCTGGCGGCACGCCCTGGCGCGCGCTCTCGACCTGCCGGGGTGTTTTTTTGGTTCGGGCGGCGGCTGGTCGGTGCGGGCGAGTGGTTCAGTCACTGCGCCGCCATGCGCCCTGGCGCCCGTGCTTCAAGCCACGCTGCCCGAAATTCATTTTGCTTTGGGGGGTGTCCCCCCCGGAATATGGAGGGGCGCAAAGCCAACCCTGGGCGCCCCCACCTTGAGGATGGCGTAGGAGCTGTTGGCGCAGACCACCGTCAGCACGCGCGCCCCCTCGCGCGCCTGGCTCCACAGCGCCTGCGCGGGGCGGCGGGGTGTTAATTTTGCGCGCTCCGCATGCAGCAGACAGCGGGCCCGTGCGCGCTGCACCGCAGTGGCACTTTGGCAAAGGCGCCACGGCCGGCAACCCGCTCTGAGGTCGGTTTGGAGGTTCCCAAAAAACCCCAGCAAGCAGGCAAGCAGGGGATCAAACTAAGCAAAACCTTGCCTGCAGCGTGTACATGCCCGAGCCGTCGGCCTGGAGGTTGATCACGCGCCTCCCGGGGCAGGCCAGCGCCGCGCCCAGCGCCATGGGCGGGCCGCAGCCGATGGCGCCGCCGGTGATGGTCAGGTGGGAGAAGGGGGGGCAGCCCTGGGGCAGCGTTTTCGGTGCACGTTTAGCGGCGGGGCCCTTTCCAATAAAAGAGGCAATGCGAGGGCAGCCCTGTCGGCCCCGGTCAAAGTAGGTTAAACCCGGTTCAGGCCCGGTCAACCAAAGCCAAACAGCCCCTACCTTTGCGGCGTCCCAATAGGCGCCCCCGCTGGTGAGGCTCTCGTCCACCACGATGGCGCCCTCTGGCTGCAGCGCCGCGATGGTGGCGCACAGCGACGCGGGCGTGAGGCGGCCTGCGCGGGCGGCGCGGTTTGTGGAGGGGGCCCGATGTGCTGAATAGATGGAGCCGTTGAGTCGCATTGCTGGGCCCAGAGCCCCAGACCAGACCCAACCCTTATCTCTCAACAGCAGGTTCAGCAAAGGACCCAATCCCCCCCCAAACAGAGCTGTGCCGCAGCCAACCCCCTCACCCCAACACCCACTCACCCTCAGGCCTGGGCATCTGCGGCCGCGCCGGCGCCGGCGGCGAGAACACGCCGCCGCAGCCGACGCCAGGCACCACGCCGCCGCAGCCGACCTCGGCGGCGAGCAGGGCCAGCGCCTCTGGCGCGCCCCACGCCGCGTCGATCTCCCAAACAGCGGCGTCCGGCTGGGAGACGAGGGAGCTCGGGGCGCCGCTGCGGGTTTATTGGATTCGCAGCGAACCGCAGGCGGGGAGGGAGGGAGGGAGGCGGGCGGGGATCAACGCTGTGTTGACCTGCTGCGCTCTTCAGCAATTATGCACACTGCTTTCGCTTCGGCGTTCTTTCACGCGCGGCGGCCGGCCTTCCAACCCCCAAACCGCATGCGTGTGTGCAACGACGGCGGCGCGCAACAAGGGCAGCCAGACTCCGACTCACGCATAGCCAAAGGGTGCCACAGGGCGGCGCGCGTCCACCAGCAGCAGCACGTCATAGCCGGACAGCTGGGCGGCAGCTTCCTGGTGGTGGTTTGATTTGGTTGATTGGTTTGATGCCGCGCCGGCGACGGATGGTGCTATGGCTGAACTTGCCACCGGGGCTGGGCAAACTGGCTCGCTTCCAGCGGCGCCCCCTGGGGCGTTTGATTTGCAAAAACGAATGCGCGGCCGGCCGGCTGGCTACTGTCGCAACTCACACCCCAAAGCAAAGCTCGCCTGCGGAAAGTAGGCCAGCCGCCGCAGGTGCGGCAGGCCCGCGCCGCGGTCGACGCGGGCGAACAGCGGCTCGACAAACGCGCGCGCGCCGGTCGCGGCGGCGATGAGGCCGGCGTTGCGCAGCGCGTCGCCTGTGCAAGCGCGTGGAATGCAAGGGGTGGCTTTATGCAAGTGAACGGTGCGCTTGGGGCCCCCAGTCAAGCAATCAGGCCTTGGGCAGGCATCGCTTAGACCTGCTCAGTCACTAGCAACAGCCGCTTCCCTCCCGCCCCCTCACCCTCCAGGGTTGCGCCCCCACCCAGCAGCAGCGCCGCCTTGCCCCTCGCCCCCGCCGCCTTGAGCGCCGCCGCGCAGTCCCGCAGAAAGGCGCGCGCCCCCGGGCTGGCGGCCAGGCCGCCCGCGCCGCTGCCCCCACCTCCGCCGGCCGCCTCGGATGCGGCCGCCGCCTCGGACGCGGCGGCCGCCGCCTCGGACGCGGCGTCGGCTGCCTCAGAGCCGCTCAGCTCGGTCCAGCTGAAGTCGTGGGGAAACAGGAGGGTCGCGATCGACGACGCGCGCCCGCCGCCCCGCGCGCCGGCCGCGGCCGCGCCGATCGCCGCGCGCATCGACGCCGCGGCCGCCGGGGCGGACGGGACGGCGGCGACGGCGCCCTGGGAAGCTGCCAGTCCTTCCAGGTCTGTGTTGAGGGGCGGGTCGGCGGCCCTGTGCCAGGAGGCCATGTCCCCAACCACAGCCTTTTTTTGCGGTTTTGACAGGGGGTGCATGCGGGGGCGGGGTGCTTGATCCGGCGGCGGGGTGGTGGCGTGCGGCTGCCAGCCTACCCTGCAAACAGCCTGACTCATCAGCAGCCAGCTCTGCATGCTGCGCTGCAGACAGGAATGAACGAGGGAGGGCTAGGGCACCAAAACCGACCACTACAGGCGTGCGCGCGCGCCGGGCGTTGTGGAGGTTGCAGATGCCGTTGGCGTAGCCGGGCCTGCGGGGGGCCACAGGGTGCACGGGTGGAAGTGCAGCAGGTAATTGCCTTGCAAGGGGGGCTTAATTTGACCGACGAGGAGGCAGCGACGCATACGGCAGCCTGGCTCAGCACCGCAAGAGAGCATGCTTGCAGGCTATTGCCCCAGACCCCGCGCACCCACCCACCCGAGGTGCAGCAAAACCATCGCAGGGCGCCGCGCCATGCGCTGCACGGAGGCGGGAGCGGCGAGGTGGGAGGGGTCAGCTATTCAAGTGGGTTTGCCCTCTCAGCCCCGCCCTCAGCAGCCTCCAAAAAATCGGTGTTTGGCAGTCAAAACGGTCAATTCCGAGTCCAACCCAGGCCAGCCCTGCGCCAGCCCGAGTCATTCCTCAGTGTCCAGCAGCCCTGCTGCCGCTCACCGCATATCCGTCCGCAGCCCCCGTGCAGACCGCCTCGTGCAGTCCGAGGCAAGCGCGCACGCCGGGCTGCTTGTCCAAGGCGGAGACCAGCCACATCTCGGTGGTGCCGGGGTTGGCAAAGCAGATGTCTTTTGGAGCAAAGGAGCGAGGCGGAGCGGGGCGGGCGGCCGGGCAGGGGGCAGGGCAGGCGGTGAGAGAGACTGAAAGCCTGGCGCTGGGTGCAGCGCAGCGCGGCGCGCGGAGCAGCGGTGCCCCCAGCGGCCGCTTCCCTTCCGCTCCCTCCGCAACCGAGCCGCCCCTGTGCCGCACCGATGCCCGCCGCGTGGGCGACTGCCATGGCAGCGTCCGCCGCTGTGACCGGCGGCGCGGCAGCACGAGAGGGGCCAGGCGCGGCCGGGGGCGCAGCGGGCGGCGCCGGCGCACGCGCCTCGGGCGCGCGCGCGGGCCCCGCAGCTGGCGGCATGCCTTCTGACTGCTGGTGCTGCCTTTCTTCAAAGCTTAGAGGATCCAAAGCGGGCCTGTGCAAATTCTTTGCTGTGGACAGGACCGCGCAAGCCCTTGCTTTTGGTCGCGGCGTGGGGCGCGCCGCGCCGGCGCGCGCGCCGGACCGAGGCAGCGCTGTGATCTGGAGCATGCGCTCACAAGCATTGGACTGACCCAATGACATGTATTTACAGGCGCCGGATGCAAAGGATGGAAGAAGGTGCCCTGGCCCGGGGGCGCGGTCGCCCGCATGCAATGCCGTGCAACTGGCCGCCGCCGGAGCGCTGCTGCAGCGCCGCGGCGCCGGCACACACCATCCTGCTACGTCGAGAGTCGAGACGGCCCCGCGTCGAGCGCCTCACGGCGCGCCCTCCTGCCACCCGCGCTTCCCCCGCACGCGCTTCGGCCGCCCCGCGCCGCCGCCGCCGCCGGCGCCCGGGCCCGGCGGGATGAAGCCGCCGTAGCCGCCCCCATCTTGGTCCATCCCGTCAAAGGCCTCGTCCAGCAGCAGGTCCTGGCCGTGCGCGCCGCGCAGGTCAAGCTCGGCCTGCGGTTTAGGGATGAGGGGTCAGAGGGGTGTGTGTTTGTGTGACGGAGGAGGGGCATGTAGAACGGCGGCTGCTTTGGGGCTGCGGCCTTTGGGGGACCTCGTCGCTTTGTGGCAGTGCTGCCAGGCAGTTGACAGGTTGCAAAAGCGGGCGTGCATGCACGACACGGGAGCCGCATGCCGCGCACGCGTGCGGGAGGCCCGCTCGCCTTGATGTTGCGCCGCAGCTCGTCCTGCCGCTTGTCCAGCGCCGCTTTGTGTGCCTTTGCCGCCTCGGTGCCGACGGTGGCCGCCGTCATGTTGGCGTCCAGCAGGCCCAGCAGCCCGGTGGCGGTGGCCAGCCTTTTTTGTCCGAATCAGGGGGCGGCCGTGAAGGTGGTGATGGTGAGTCGGTGCGACCGCAGCTTGGGAGCTGTCACGTGCGTGGTGAGTCGCCCCGTGTGGACGGGCACGCGGCGCCCCACCCCGCCTCCCCCCACACGGCGCCCCCAGCGCCGCGGCGGCCACCCACCAGCTGTCCAGCGCTGCGGCAAGGCGGGGCAGCCGCTCCGGCCGCACGTCGCGGCTCAGCGCCTGGTGCACCTGCAGGGTGGTTTTGGGTGCACTGTTCGTCAGGGCTTGCTTCCCGCTTTCCGCTCCGCACTGGGCATGCGTGCAAGCTGAACAGCACGCATGCGTTGCTCTACTGCATCTTAGCCCCCAACCCCCCATCCCCACCCGCGAACCGACCTGCAGGCTGCGCGCCGCCTGGTCCAGCTTGCCGCGCAGCGCCCCGGAGTAGAAGCAGTGGGCGATCAGAAAGTCCTCCAGCTGGTCGAAGTGATGGGGGCGCCGTTTTGGAGGGTGTTTTTGGTTGATGGGCGGGGTGTTGTTTGCAGTCATGCAGCGCGGCAGTACGGTAGCAGCTGGCAAATCCCCCAGCCCGGCGGGAGCAGCCCGCACTCAGCCAGGGCCCGCCTTTGCCCTATCCCCTCACCTCCCGCACGCTGCTGATACCCAGCACTGTCATAAGCCGGTCGTAGGGGAGGGTCTGTTACGGGGGGGCACGAGGTTTGCGTGCCTGGGTTTTCTGGGGCTGCGCGGCGAGAGAAACGGGCCCAGGCTGGCCAGCAGGCTGCGGCGGCGCTTTGCGCCCCTCGGCTGTCGCGCGGCCGCGGTCACCTTTTCCTCCGTCGCCAGGGATATGATGGTGAGCTGCTTGAGCTTCAGCTGCTGCTGCTCGTTGAGCGGGGGGAGGCGCGCCTGGTGGTCTGCGGGGGGGGGGGGCGGGGTTGTGTGAGGCAAAACGGGCAGCGACACGCGCGCCATGCACCCACTGCCGCCATGCGCCCACCCCGCGGAGCGGCGTCAGGCGAGGCCCGCCCCACCTGCGTAGTCCGGCCAGGTGCCGTAGCAGAACAGCTCCAGCAGCATCACGAAGGGTGCGTGCTCGCCCTGCCGGAGCTGCGAGGCCGGGGAGCGGCGAGCGGGTCGCGGCGGCATCGAGGCGCGCACTGCAGCAGCGGCGCGGTCCGCCCGCTGCCCCGCCTCCAGGCAGCCCAAGGAGTCCGGTGCGCGTCGCGATCGCGCGGTATGTTCCCTGGCCTTACCTCGGCTATGCTGGGCGTGTCCAGCAGCTCCCCAAACGCGAACAGGCCGGGCTCCGCCGTGGCCTTGTTTATGAGCTCGCACAGGGCGCGCCCCCGGGCCGACTTTGCCAGCAGTAGATACTGCTGCATCTTCGCGTCCGACTCCATGGCGCTGCGGGCCACCGGGGCCTGCTGCCGACGCCTGGACGAGGCTGCAAATGATCTGGATCTGTTTCGACGGTGCGTGGGACAGGATTTGAGTTTCTGATGCTGGGGCGTTCTGATATGGCTGGCTGGGTCGACGCACGCTGCTTTGAGTGTGGGCGCTGCCGCCGCCGCCGCCGAGTGCCGCCGGTGCCTAGCGCAGACCGGCGCCCCAGCAGGTCGTACGGACAGCAAGCTCGCTTTACAACGCAGCCAGCTCGCCCGCAAATGCGCAGGGCGGGGGGCGCGCGCTCATCACTCATCAGTGCAGGGGGTTTGCCGGAGTTGGTACGGAAACGCAAAAGAAAACGGAGCACGCGCTCGACGCCCACAACACCCCCGTCACGCCATGGCCGCGACACCCTCGCCGGCGCCCGCCGCCGCGCCGCCGTCGGCCTCCGGCCCCCAGCCGTGCGAGTCGTAGGCGTCGTAGAACAGCCGCCGGCACGGCACGCGCGCGCGCAGCTTCATGCACGCCAGGAACGCGCCGCTGAGCTTCCGGTGCAGCGAGTAGCTCTCCTCCGGCGGCGCCGTCAGCCGGTGCCGAAGCATGACGCTGCCCAGCTCCCCGACGCGCGCGGTCATGCCGGCGTGGGAGCCGAAGTCGTAGGGGGCAAAGCCGCCGGCGGGCGGGCCCGGCGCGGGCGCGAACGGCAGGCCCACGACGAAGCCGGCCTCTGAATGGGCGTCCAGCATGACGGCGCTCTCGTCGCCTTTGGTTTCGGTTGGCGGTTGCGTGGGGTCAAGGGGGCGCCGTTTTCGGTGCGGGATGTCAGCGAGGGCGCGTCGGGCCGCAGGGGCGTGTTGGGGGCACGCGGGCCGTAAGGCCAAGCCACGACAACAGCGACGGCCCCAAAGCGGCGCTGCTTGAAGTCAGTTCAGTCCCCCCAAACAAGTGCCCCAAAGCGGGCCGCACCCGTGAGGAACCCGAGCCGCGTTGAGTAGCGGATGACGCCGTCGCGGTCCCGCTCCGCGCATGACCGCACCATGCGCAGGTAGTCATCCACAAAGGGCTTGGGGTAGGCACTGCGGTACAGGGGTTGGGGTTTTGATTTTGTTTTTCAAAAATGAGCGGGTTTGAAGCCTCAAACATCCCTCGGCCCGAGCATCTTGCAGGCCCAAGACGCCGGCGCGCAAACCACTCCCACGCACCCCCCCAGGCCTCAACCCCAGCGCACCCAGCGCAACCACCACCCCAAAGCACCCCCAAAGCCACCCCCAAAAGGCATCCAACCCCCCACCCACCGCGCCGCGCCAAAGTCGATGAGGTTGAGCACCCCCGTGGCGGGGTCGTACAGGAAGTTGCCCCAGTTGGGGTCGGTCTGCATGAAGCGCCAACCGAACAGCTCCCGCAGCGTGAGGCGCAGCAGGCGGGTGCCCACCTCGTCGCGGACGCCCTGGTCCAGCTGGCGCACCTTTTGGGGGGGGTGGGGGTGGGGGTGGGGGTGGGGGTGGGGGTGGGGCGGGGTTTGGGGCGTGGTGGGGCCGTTGTGGGGCCGGAGGGGAGGGCGTATTGGGGCCGGAGGGGAGGGCGTGGTGGGGCGGGCGACGCAGCCGTCTCGCGCGTATGCTGGTGCCTCGGCCACTGACTAATGAAGGCAGAGAAGAGCAGGCACCAACAACGGCAGCCTCCCCTCCCCTTGTTTCAAAAGCAAACCCCGCCCACCTTGTCAATGGCGTACCCCTCCACCCACTCGCTCGTCAGCACCTGCGCCGCGCTGAGCTCCGGCACCACCCCCGGCACGTGGAAGTCCCCCGCCAGCTGGCCGTCCCCCTCGACCAGCTGCTTGAACCGCGCCTGGCAGCGGGCCTCGTACTCGTAGTCGCACTCCAGCTTGAGCTCGCGCTTGGCCACGCGCGCGGCGTTCTGCGAGTTTGGGGGGGGGGCGTTTGCGGGTTAGGTGGTGTGGGTTTGACATTGGTTTGATGCTGGGCGGCGGCGGTTTTCAGCGGCAAAGCTGGCAGCCGCCGCGTTGACGCAATCATGGTTTCAGCAGCTTTCAACTGGCGACATGAGCAAACGCACAGCAGCAGCAGGACGCTGCAGGGCCCGCTGCGGCAGGCAGGCGCCCCGAAGACCACCCGCCGCCGCCGCCGCGGCGTCCGCACCTCGACGAACAGTCCCCGCGGCAGCACGTTTGCCACGGCTATGAGGCGCATCAGGTTGTCCACGTCGGACTCGATGGAGCGGGCAACGCCTGGGGGGGGGCGATGGGGGGGTGAGGGAAGGGGGCGTTTCACAGGTTGTTTGGGGAAGCTGTTCTGCGCTGCTCTGGGCACTGGGGTCAGTGGCGATCCATGTGCACGAATTTGGGGCTGGGAGGAAAATACCCTTCGTAGCAATGTCCGGTCAAAGCCAATCTTGGCCGCGTTGACCAACTCAGTCGACCCACGACTAACCGCCCTCCCCCCCCACCTGGGTACTGTATCTTCATTGCGACGCGCCGCCCGTCCTTCAGCACCGCAGAGTGCACCTGCCCGATGCTCGCAGCGGCGCGCGGCGCCCACTCAAAGTCTGCGCGGCGGCGGGCGGAGGAGGGGGGCGGGGCGGGAACGGGCCCATCGCGTTGGGGGCGGCCAAGCCAAGTGTACGGGTCGCGGCAGCTGGCGACGCTCAGCGACACAGGCCTGTTCCAGCCCCTCCTGCCGCGGCCACGCATCAGCGGGGGTTGAACACCGCTGCAGGCGCCCATTCCCCACGCCTTCAAGACCCACCCTCGATCTTGGCGGCCCAGTCCCGCCCCAGCTGGCTGCGCAGCTGGCCCTCCAGCTGCGCGCGCGGCATCACGTCGGCGCCCTGCCGCACGCGCTCCAGGGCGGCCTGGATCTGAGGGGTTGGGGTAAGGCAGCAGCAGGGGAGGGGTGGGGGGGAGGCGCAGAGGTTTGAAAGGGGGTGGTTGGAAGGGGTACAAGTCGTCTGGTCAAGCATGCAGTGCAGCCGGCTGATCCAGAGAAGACCTGGCTTGGCAGCTACGGATCCCAACCCAACCACTGGCCCCTCCTCCCAAAAACAGCGCCGCACCTGGGGCGGCAGCACCGTCTCATCCTGGATGGACAGCATCTGCCCCAGCTTCAGCGCCGCGCCCCGCATGCGGCACAGCGCCGCCGCCAGCCGCTCGGCGTTGGACTCCGTTATTATGGAGAAGGCGCCGCCGCCGCCGCCGCCGCCGCTGCTGCTGCCGGCTGCTCCCGTGTCCTTGCTGGGCGATGAGAAGCTGCCCACGATGTTATCCTTGAGGGTGCCCAGCAGCAGCGACGCCCCCATGCTCGCAAAGCCAAAGGCGCGCCCGATGGGGGTGGAGGGCACGCGGCGCTCCCGCAGGACGGGGCGGGCCGGCTCCTCGGCGCCCTCGGGTGGCGCCGCACCCGCCGCTGCGGCGGCTGCCGCTGCGCGCGGCGGGGCGCATTCCTCCGCCTTCAATAACCCCGCGTCGTCGTGGCCCGAGGGCCACTCCCCAACGGCCTCGCGGCCGGCCGCCGCTGCCGGCGCCGCTGTTTCGGCTGTGCTGCCCTGGCTGCTGCTGCTGCTGCTGCTGCTGGTGGTGGTGCCGGTGCTGCTGCTCTCAGGTGCCGTGCTGCTGCTTGTGCTGGCTGGGGCTGCGTTGGCAGTGGCGTGCGCCGGCGCCGACGGCGCAGGCCCGGCTCGCCAGTCAGTTTGCTGCGGCTGCGCCTCTGGCTGTTGCCTGATGCTGCTGCTGGTGCTGCTGCTGCTGCTTCCAGCACCTGCGGCTTGGTAAGCCGCCGCTGCAGCGCTCAGCCGCTCCGCTTGCTGCGCCAACACCTGCTGCGCGCCGCGCAGCAGCTGCTCCGGCGGCGCGCCCGCCAGCGACTCCGCGGCCGCCGCCGCCTGCGCAAGCAGCTGCTGCGGCAGCTGAGCGGCAGCGGCGGCCGCGGCGCCGTGCGGCCCCGCCTGCGCAAACATGTCTGCCGTC
Organism: Raphidocelis subcapitata; assembly: GCA_003203535.1. Classification (NCBI taxonomy): domain Eukaryota; kingdom Viridiplantae; phylum Chlorophyta; class Chlorophyceae; order Sphaeropleales; family Selenastraceae; genus Raphidocelis; species Raphidocelis subcapitata. Next base: position 22,841 of record BDRX01000161.1, on the reverse strand, counting down.
TGCGGGAAGATGTAGGACACCAGCGGGTTGGCCGGCGCCGCCGCCTGCTGCTCCCCGCCGCCGCCGAGCGCGGCGCTGAGCGTGCTGAGCCTCTCCGCCGCCCACGCGAGCGGGGCGGCTGCAGAGGCGGCGCCGGCTCCGGCTCCGGCGCCTCCGCGTGCTGAAGCTGCGGCCTCGGCGGCGGCCGCGGCGATCTGCGCTGCGGAGAGGCGCGCGCGCTCTGCCTGGGATTGCAGCAGCTCCGCCGTCGCGCGCAGGCCCTGCTGGTGTTCGCCCGCGCCCACGCGCCGCAGCGCCGGGCTGGGAGGAGGGCGGGGGCGCGATTGGGAGTGAGCCTGGCCCGCCCCCGCACGGGGCCCGCACCGAGCCGCAGCGCCCGCGCGGCCAGCAGCACCACACACTCGCGCGCGCGGCGCGCGGCCAGCGGCGCAGTCAATCGGTGGGCGAGGCAGCAGGCCGCGGCGGCCGAAAAAGATTTGGACATTCGTCCCGCAACAATCGCGCCGCAGGGAGGCCCACCTGTCGGCCGCTGCGCGCGCCAGCACGAGCGCCACCCCCCGCAGGACGCGGGAGGCGTCCTCCAGGTGCTTGGGCGTGAGCCAGCTCATCTTCGTCGATTATAGATGGCTCCAATCACCAATCGGCTGCCCCATTCACCGGGAAAGCGCCGGCATCGGGCCAGGCGCGGGCGCAGCTGCTCCTCGCGCGGCCCTTTTTCATCGCCCTGAGCGGATTTCGGGCTCTCGTCGTCCCAGAGCCGTTGCTGAGGCAAGCAGGCGATCGATACGGCCGCGCGGGCTTGGACTGGACTGGCGGCGGCGGTCAAACACAGCGCGCGCCGTGCCCTGGCCCCCATGGCGAGCCCGCAGGTGCGGTGCGGGCCCTCAGGTGCGGTGCAGGCCACGCCGTTGTGGCCCAGCGCTCGCGCGTGACCTTGCCTGATCGCGCCCGCTCGCCGCCGCACGCGCCCGCGCCCCCGCAGCGCCCGCCGCCCGGCGCCGGCGCCGCCATCGCCGAGGTGCTGCCGCGCACCGCGCTGGTCGTGAGCGAGAAGGGCGGCCTGAGCGAGGTGCTCTGCAAGCCGCGCATCATGCCGCTCAAGTCCGTCACCCTGATCAAGCTGGAGGAGATGGAGGTGGGCGGCAGGCGGTGGGGAGGCAAACAGGGTGTGTGTGTGTTCGGGCGAGACCACCGGTGAGACCGCCGGCGAGACCGCCGGCCAAAGTCACGCATGTGCGCATGCCCTCCCTCCCCCTGTCAACAGGCCAAGGCGGCGCAGGTGGCGGCGGCGCAGCAGCAACAGGGCCGCCCGCGCACGGGCGCGCCGGCAGGGTTCTGAACAGCTCCCTAAAACAAGCAGACTGCCAAGAATCCTGGCGGCACAGCGCCACGTCTGATCAGAGCAATTTACAGTGCAGCGCCGCCGCCGCTGCCGGCGCCGCTGGCGCCGCCGGCCGCGCCTCCCACCCCGGGGGACGCAGCGCCCGCTGCCCCCGCAGCTGCAGCCGTGCGGTGCTGCTGCTGCTGCTGCCGCGTGTACTCGTAAATCCCTATCGCCGCGCTGACGTGGACGTTGAGGGACCGGATCACCCCGAGCTGGGGGATCTCCACGCAGGCGTCCATGATAGCGAGCAGCGGCGGCGGCAGGCCCTCCCGCTCCCGCCCCAGCACGAGGCAGGCGCGGCGGGGGAAGGGGTAGGCGGGGAGGGGCACCGATTCGGCGGTCTGCTCCAGCCCGACCAGGGCGTATCTGCGCGGCGGGGGTTTCGGCGGTTTTGGGGAGCAGGTTTGCCAGGGTGGGCGGCGTGCGGCGGGAGGTGCAGGCGGTGGTCAATGCCCCGCATTGCAAGCCCTCCTTTTCGGGGAAGCTGCCTGGCGCTGGGGCACCGGATCACAAGGTGCAGATCTCCGTCCCCGCCCCACCGCTCACCCCTCTGCCCTGCGGTTGAGCAGCCACGGCACCAGCGCCGCCTCGTCCACCTCTATCACCGGCACCCAGCGCTCCGCGGTGACGCTGAGCGACGCGAACACGGGGTCCGAGGTAGCGCGCGCAGCGTCGGAGAGCACGAGGCCCCTCGCGCCAAAGACCTCGGCGGTGCGGGCCAGGCCCCCCAGGTTTGGGATCTGCGGGCAGTGAATTTGGCGCATGGCGTATGGCGTATGGATTGAGGCGCTTTGCGACGCCCGTGGGCAGTGTCTGTTTTGGGGGTCCAGTATGAACCTTCGCCTCCTCATGCATTTTGCGGGAGTACCCAGCGCGCTCGCGGATTGGCATTTTGGTGCCGTGCCCCCACCTTGTTCACGAGGGACGCCACCACAAGCAGCTCCTGCCTTGGCCGGCCATCCGGCAGCAGCGGCACGCGCGGCACCCCTGCATGGCATGCAATCACGGGTGTTTGATGAGCGAGGGGAGGAGTGAGGGGCGAGGGGCTAGGCGCGCTGCTTGTGAGCGCAGCGGGGCCATCGTGCTCTCTTGAGCCGTAGGCCAAAAGCGGCGTCCCGCAGGCATTGCGGCAGGCAGGCAGGGGCCAACCCACGCAGCTCACGTTGCGCTGCCGCGGCCGCGGCGTCGAGCGCCGCCGCCGGCGTCCCCGTGGCAGCGAGCAGCGAGGCGCGCGCCTCCGCCAGCACCCCGCCGGGGCCGTCCAGCGGGGCCGCCACGCCGCGCCGCCACCGCTGCTGGTCGGGCGCCGCGGAAGCGCCCGCCGCCGCCCCTCCGTCTGCCGCGTCCCCGGCGCAGGCACCGGCGCCGCCGCCATCGTCATCCCCGAAGAGATCTGAGATCAGCGCCGCGCGCTCAAATGGCGTCAGCTTCTGTTGAAACTCGGCGACCGCCGGCGCTGCGCCCAGCCCACCCGACGCATCGCCGTCGCCGTGGGCGGCCGCGCCCGCCCCGGCCTCTGCGGCGGCGGCGCGGCCGGCGAGCTCGCCGCGCAGCGCGGCGCGCTCCGAGGCGATGAAGGCGTTGATGCGGTCCAGCAGCGCCAGGGGGGCGCCCTCCAGCCCGTCGCCTGCGGTTTCAGCATCACGGTTTGGGGGCCGGGCTAAGGGTTGGGGCTCTTCAGCATTGGATCTAGCGACCGATTGGAAGTGACTGGTCTTCAGCAGAGTGACTACTCAGAGGGTACAGGGGCACACCGGCGCGGCCAAATCCGTAACACAAGCCAAACGGCTCAAAGCCCACCCACCGCCGCTGCAGTAGACCGCGCGCGGCGTCGTGGCACGCGACGGCCGCGAGTGCACGACGCCGCCCAGCGTGCGGCGCAGGCGCGCCACGTCAGCGTTGGTGTCCAGGAACAGGCGAAACTGGGAGGAAAGAGGCGGCGGGGAGCTTTGTTTTGAGCACCGCCATGCGTGCGTCGGGTCCCATGTTTCTTGAATCTTGAGCAGCTGCATCCATACAGCCACCAAAAAAAGCAAAGAGCCCACCTGCATCAGCAGCGCCACGCCGCCCGCGCCGAACTCCCCGTCCCAAAAGCCGTCCGCTGCGCCGCTGCGGCTGCCATCGCCGCCGCCGCCGCCGCTGCGGCTGCCATCGCCGCCGCCGCCGCCGCCGCTGTTGCCGGTGCCGGTGCCGTCGCCGGTGCCGTTTGGCAGGCCAAGCCCGTCCAGCAGCGCGCCGGCGGTGAGCAGCGCGAACGTGCGCAGGCTGTTGTTCTGGGTGGCGCACCACGGCAGCAGCGCGCGCAGCGTGCGGCCCAGGGTGGTGCGTCGGAGGTCGGAGGGGCCGTACAGCAGGACCTGGGGTTTCGTGGTGCCGGGGGTTTGGGTTGATGTTTTCAGGCAGCGGCTCCAAGGCCCAGTGTGCACTGGCGCTTCGATCACACAGCAGGAGGCTGCTGCAGAAAGGAGCAGCCGGGCGGGGCGGCGGCATCAAGCGCAATGGAAAAGCTCAAAAGCACTGTGGACAAAGCGGGCCAGCAATCCAAATCCCTATGAAAATGCCGCCGCCGGCGCTGGCGCCTCGCCTGTGCAGACACCACGACCGCCGTCGCTACGGCGGGGCTGTGGCGCTCGTAGTCCTCCAGAGCCGGCAGCAGGAGGGGCGCGAAGAGGTGCGGCGCGCGCAGCAGCAGGCAGGAGAGCACGGTCTCCTGAAGGTGCCGCAGCCCCGCGGGCGCGTTGAGCGCGGTGGCCGGCATAAGGGCTGTGCAGAGGGGGAGCGGGAGCGGGAGCGGGTTCAGCGTTTCGCAGGAGCGGCGGCGGTGTTGGATGGCGGAACTGCAGAAGGACGCCCGTGGACAGCGCTGTGCAGTTGCGCTGCCTTCCCGGCTGCCGCCGCTCACCCTCGATGGCGGCCGCGACGTCTGCGGGCCGGCAGCAGAAGTGGCAGGCCACGGCCAGCGCCTGCCACGCGCGGACCTGTTTCGTTGGGGGGGCATTGGGATATGCTTACCAGGGGTTTATTGCCCCCAAAACAAGCAGCACGCAAAGCATATGAGTGTGAAATACAACTCCTCATTCCTAAACCCCGAACCCCAGCCCACCAGGAGTTTGTGCTGCTCGCCGCCCGGTTTGAGCACGCCGGACGCCAGCAAGGGTTCGGTCGTAACCTCCTGGCAACGGTTTTTTCGGGGGGTGATTTGGGCCACAGGGCCAGGGGCCCCGCAGTTGCGGTTCGAATTCGGCCCGTCCACATTCCTGAGAACGAGCAAGCGAAGAGCAGCGTGGAGCACCCGTGCCACTCACCCGCAGCAGCTCGGTCCAGAACGCCGCGCCCGCCTCCCGCGCCTCCGCCCGCCACGCCTCGTCGACCGGCGGCCCGCCTGCCACCGCCTCGGCATCCGCCTCGGCCTCTGCTTCGGCCTCATCTGCCTCGTCCCCGTCGCCGTTGCCGGGCCCCTCACTCTGCGCCGGCGCCGGGCTGTCGAGGACCCGCAGGCCCAGCCGGCCCGCCAGGGAGTAGAGAGCCGAGGCCAGCGCGAGGCGCGGCGTGGCCTCGCCGGCGGAGAGGGCGGGCGCCAGCTCGGGGTCCAGGCCGCCCTGCAGGAGGGACGCCTCCCCAGCGTCGCCCCGCGGGGCCGAGGGGCCGACCTGCCATGGGGCGGTTGCGGCGGTTGCAGCGGTCGCGGCGCGGGGGATGAGGCGGGTTTGGGGTGTTCCGCTTCGGTCCGGGCCAGCGGCCGCAGGGCGCATGGTCGAACGGCAGGGTGTGGGGGCGGGCGCGAGCAAGTGCGACCTGTCCCCTGTAGCCAGCCCTCTCACCAGGTCGTCCGAGAGGGCGCTAAAGGTGACGAGGCCGGCACCCGGCCGGTAGCCGATGAGAAGCTGCCTGACCTCTGGGCCCAAGGCGGTGAGGAGGCGCGGCGCGCGCCCGATGAGGAACGCGAGGCGGAGGGAGAGGGCCACGCGCAGCGACAGGATTCGGACAGACAGGCGCAGCACGCCGGCCACAAAGGCCTGGAGCGGCGGCGGCGGCGGCTCCTGCTGATCCTGCACCCCCCCATTCGGCTGCTGCTGCTGCTCCCCCTCCTCCTGCTGCTGCTGCTGCTGCCGCTGCTGCTCCTGCCCTTGCTGCCGTTCGCTGAACTGATACAGGAACGCCGCCTCTGGCCGCGCGAGGACGGACGGTCGCAGCACGACGCCCAGCAGCGCGCCGCAGACCGCGGCGCGGCACTTTGGCAGCGCTGCGAGGGCGTCCAGGACCGCAGAGCACAGCGCGCCGCAGAGGGCGGCGGACCGCTGCGCACGCGTCTGCTGGGCGCGCGCGGCGCGGTGGGCGGCGCCGCCGTCTGCGGCCTCGATCGCGGCCAGGATTTGCTCCTGTCAGCGCGGGCGGGGGTTGTTAGGCCAGGCGTTGACTAGCTGCGCCAGCGGCTGGTTGGGGGGGGGGCCCAATCCTCCGGGCGCAGCGGCAAAAGCAATCGCTATTGGTCCAGGCATTGGGTCGGGGCTCCGACCCAGGGCGCCCGGCGCCAAGCGGCATGCCAGCAACGCAGTGCCAGCTACACCCCCCCAAAAGCAATGGCGCGTGACCGAGCGACGCACCTGCGTGTCGTCTCCCGACTCGTGCGCCATCTCCCACAGCGACCCGCCGCACCGCGCCGCGCGCGCGAGCTCCTCCCCCTCCGGCACCGTCCTCAGCGCCTCCAGCGCCGAAGGCAGCAGGCGGACCAAAAGGTCGGCAGGCAGCTGGGGGCGCCGCGGGGCGCTCGATGCGTCGGGCGCGCCTCCTCCTCCTCCTCCTCCTCCTCCGCCCCCGCCGGTGGGAGAGGCGGCGGCGGCGGCATCGGACCAGACCTCCTCGAACAGCTGGAGCAGCGCGTCAGCGCACGCCCAGTCCATTCGAACCAGCGGCCCGGGGCTGCCGCCGCCGCCGCCGCCGGCGCCGCCGTCGCCGCTTGAACAGGCGGCTTGCGCAGCTGCTGCCCTGCCCTGCTTCCAAGCGTTTGCCTCTTCATCCGCCGCCGCCGCCTCGCGCAGCAGGGCCTCGATCCACGCCGACACCTGTGTTTCGCTCGGCAAAAGCCACAGCTCTCGGCTCGCCGCGGGCGCCGCCTGCCGCACCCGCGATAGCCCGCCCGCAACGCTTCGCAGCGCGCGCAGCGCCGCGGCGCGCCGCTCGTCCGCCGCGGCCGCGCCGCCGCAAGCGGGCGCGCCCGGCAGCGGCGCGGCTGCGAAGCGCGCGGCCAACGCCTGGAGGGCTCCAGTCAGCTTGGAAAGAGCCGCCTGCTCACGCCTCCAGTCCCCGCCGCCGCCGTCGCCGCTGCTGCCGGCGCCGGCCGTGCCTCGGCAGCCGCCCACGCCGCGCGCAACGAGCGCCGCCGCCAGCGCCAGCGCCTTTGCCGCCAGCTCCGCGCGCGCCGACGCCGCCCAATCCGCACCCGAAAGCGCGCTGCCCGCCGCGCCGCCGCCGCCGCCGCCCGGGCGGGCGGGCAAGCCGGCCGGGTGGCCGGGCCTGGTGCCGCTGCCGCCGCCGCCACCGTCGGCAGGCTCCACCTCCCACCACCAAGAGCAGCACAGCTCTGAATAGGCGGCCAGGTTATCAGCCAGCCCCTCCTCTGACACAGCCCGTGCCAGCTCAAGCGCCAAAGGCCCCAGTGGCGCGCCGCCCGCGCCTGCCACCAGCAACCCGGCCGCCGCCGCCGCCTCTGCGCCGTCCAGCGCGCAGCACAGCATGCACAGCGTGCGGTCCCGAAGCGAGGGCGCGAGGTAGGGGCGGCCGTAGCAGTCCGCGAGGCGGCGCGCGAGGTCGTCCGAGGCGGCGCGCGCGGAGGCGGTCAGGGCGTCCCCGCAGACAATGACGAGCCTGCGGTTTGTGTTTTAGGTTTTCACCGTTGCACGCCACCTGCCTTTGCCTTTGCGAGTGCTGATGGTTCCTCGGGGTGGCAAGGTGAGAGGCGCCGCGCGCGCTGCGCTCGCAACCGTGCACCCCCGGCGCTGCACGGCCCCGCCAACCTAACCCACCGCGTCCAGGCCTGGCCGGCCAAAGTCCAGCGGGAGTAGTCCGCCTCGCTGCCCGGCCGCCGCAGCGCGTCGCCCGCGCCGCAGCCGCCCACGCCGCCGGCGCGGACCGAAAAGAACTCCTCCCACAGCCCCTGCGCCTCGGCCTGCAGGGCGGACTGCGCGCGCGCCGCGGCCGACTGCTGTGGCGCGCCCGCCCCCGCCTCCGCTTCTGGTGCGGGCACCCCTCCCGATGCCTCTTCTGGCTCTGAAGCCCCCAGGAGCCAGGCCCGCAGCTGGCCGTGCAGCTCGCCCGCCGCCGGCACCACCGACCAAGCTGGCAGCGCCAGCATCAGCCGCAGCGCCGCCGCGAAGCAGGCGCCGCCCCTGCCCGCGCCGCCGCCCGGCGCGAGCGCCGCCGCGATGCGCACCGCGCTGCGGCAGCACGCCGCGTGCGCGGCCGGGCCGTGCGGCCAGCCGCTCGCCCCCAAAAGCGCCGACAGGCCGTCCAGCTGCACACCAGTCCAAGCCCAGTGGGAAGCCTCCTCCGCAGCGGCCGCGGCCGCTCGGCCCTCGCCCCCCGGGTGCGGTCCCCCCTCGGGGGTGCCGGGCCCCGCGCAGAGGCCGGCGCCCGCCAGCAGCGCAGGCCCGGCGGCGGCGGCGGCCGCCTCGAGGCACGCCATGTGCGCCACCAGCCCCGCGCGGCTCATTCGCTTCGCCGCCGCCGGCGCGAGGGCGGCGAGCCCCGCGCCGATGAGCGCCCGCGCCTCGCCCGCCGGCGCGGCGTCCGCCCACGACGCGAGGGCCGCCGCGGCCTCCGCGGGCGTGGCGGCCGCGGCCTCCGCTCGGTGGTTCACTTGGAGGTCCAGCGCGGGGAGCAGCGCCTCGGCCAGGAACGAGGCGGGCACGCGCGCCGCAAAGCCGCCGCGCCAGTCGCGCCGCAGCAGCGTGCGCAGCGCGGCGCGCTGGGCCAGCGGGTGGTCGTGCGTCAGCGCGCGCCGCCAGATCACCTCCACCCACTCAAACGGCAGCGGCGGGCGCGGCGCCTCGCCTGACGCCTCGGCCCCGCCGCCCCCGCCCCCGCCGCCGCCTCGGCCGCCGCCGCCGCCGCCGCCGCCGCGCCCGGCGCCGCGCGCGCGCGCCCCGCCTCGGCCGTCGCGCGCGGCGGCGCTGCCGGCGTTGAGTCTGCCAAGGCGTGCGAGGTCGTGCCCCCCGCTGCCTGCGCCCCGGCAGGCGTCGTCTTCGGCGTGGCGGGGGTCCGGGGGGTGAAGCTCCGACACCTGCCAGGTGGGGGGGGGGGAGCGTGCGAGCGCGTGTCAGGAAGCGCGTGTTGGGGCGCGCAGTCGAGCACACGCTTTCGGCGGGTGCACGAAGATGCAGCTTTTGCGCGCAGGCCAGTGCCAGCGGCACTGAATGAGCGGCGGCACAGCCCGCTTCAGTCGAGGCAGGAGGGGGGCTTAGTCCAAGCCAGTCGGATCCAGCCCTCACCAGGTGCCAGGTGGCCGCGTGGAGGTGGGGAGTGAAGGGCTCCTCCACCGAGTTCAAAACCCCCAGCCACACCGCCCACGCTGGCTGCGCGGCCGCCGCGCCGGCAGGCAGCAGCGCCTGCAGCAGCCGCAGCGCGCGCTTCCGGTTGAGCGCCTCCCCGTCTGCCAGGCAGCCCCGCAGGCGGCGCCAAAACTCCTGGCTTTCGGGCTCGCTCACGCGCAGGCGCGCTGCCGCAGCCGCCGGCGCCGACGTGCCGCCATCCTTTGGGCTGCCCTCCCCTGCCGGGTTCGCGCCGCAGGCATCGAGGCCGGTGCCGGCAGGGGCCGGCACGGCCCAGCAGTCGGCGTGCTGCAGCAGGGCGGCCAGCGCCATGCGCCGCGGCAGACCGCCGCCGGTGCTGCTGCCCGGACTGCCCAGCATTTCGGAGCAGACAGTCCAGACCTCCTGAAGGGTCGCGTTTGCCTGGGAAGGCCCCAGCGCGCGCGCCGCGAGCAGCGCGGCTGGCAGCAGCTGCTGCAGCGCCGCGCGGCGCCGCGCGCCGTCGGGCGCCGCCAGGCAGGACAGCGCCACCGGTAGCAGCAGCGCGCCGGCGGCCGCCTCAAGCAGCTGCGAAGCTGCAACGCAGCCGGCCTCATCGCTGGCTGGCCTGGCCGCGGCGGCCTCGACCAGGGCTGCCGCGAGCGCGCCAAGCGCAGGCACAGGCAGCGCGCGCGCCGGTGCCTCGTGGCTTGCCCGCTCGTCGCTGCCGTTGCGCGCGGCGCTGCTGCTGGTGGCCGCGCCGTCGCCATCGGCGCTGGCGCTGGCGGCGCCGCAGGCGGTGGTGCCGGCCAGGGCGGCAGTCGCGCCAGTTAGCAGGGCCGCGGCGCAGTCCCATGCGCCGCGGCCGGCGAGCAGCCCCGCCGCTGCCGCGGCGATCGCGTCCCGCGCCCCCGCCTCGGTGGCGGCGCCCAGCAGCGGCAGAAGGCCCGCGGTCGCTACGCGCCGCACATCCGCGTCCGTAAAGCGCCCCGGGCTGCCCTCGATCTGAGCACAGGCAAGCGCGGCGGCCGTCAGCAGGCGGGCACCGGCGGCGTCGTCAGCCGCGCCGCCGGCAGCGGCGGCTGCGGCGTGCGCCGCGCTGCTCGCCGCAGCGAGCAGCTGTCCGGCATCGATCTGAGCGGATCCCAGCAGTCTGCAAAGCTGTTTTCGCTGCTGCAGGGACGCATGAGGCTCGGCTATCGCCAAGACCGTGGCGCAAACTTCGTCTGCGCCCGCCATTCCGCCCAGACCCGCGTGAATGCGAAGGGCATTGGTTCCATTGATTGGTATGACGCGTGGCGCCACAGATCTGGCCCCCCCACCAGCGCCGCGCTGGCGGGCGTCACCGCGGTGAGTCCACCGTCACTGCTGCGTGCTGCCGCCGCCGACTCCCCGCCGCACGCAATGAATCGTCCAAGCGCCTGTTGGAAGGCGCGGCGACGGGGTCTGGTGGTGTTACAAAACGCGAGCTTCTGGGGGCCGCATTTGGCCGCGGCGCCGCGGTTTCAAACCGCCCCCAGGGCAGCGCGCGCGGCGCCTGCGCTGCGCTCGCACGCAGCCCAGGCTTGGCGGCGGCGGCCGGCCGTATCGCAGGCCGGCGCGGCCCGGCGCCTTCGCCCCAATTCGGCCCGGAAAAAGCAGCGGGAGGGGGGCAGGAGGGCTCACGCGCGCCCGCGCGGCGCGCGCGCGGCGGCCGCGCGGCGGCCCAACCCCAACCGGCAGGCGGGAAAAAGGGCAGCAGGGGGGCGAGGGCAGAAGGACACGCGACAGGACTGCGCGCCGCGGCGGGCGGGGCGGGGCAAGGCCCAGCCCCGCCCGCCGCGGCCGCTTTCGCTTCCCGGCAGCGTGTGTGTGGGAGGGTGGGTACAGGGGCCGGCGCGAGCGGCGCGCGCGCGCTCTGAATCCGAGCGGGCGCGGGCGGCTGCGGGGGCCGTTGGAAAGCACGCGCTCTCGCGCGCCGTCAAAACCATGGGCGGCGCAGATTTCATTTCAGGAGGGTTTGGGCATGAAAACGGTCGTGGGGTGTGCTTTTTTTTGGGTGGCTTTTCGGGTGTGTGGTTGGGAGATCAGGATCAGCGTGAGGGCGGGAAAGAAAAGGTGAAAGGCAGACACAACATGACGATGCCAGCTATTGGTGCTGTTCCGTGGGCGCGCCGCCATCGCTGCCCGCGGCATCGCCGCTGGCAGCGGCCCCGGGCCCGCCTGCCGCACCGGCTTCCGGGCCAGACGCGGCCGCGGCCGCGGCCGCTGGCGCGGGCGCGGGCGGCGCGGCGGGCGGGGCTGGCTGGCCGGCAATGGCGCTGGCACCCCCAAAAAGGTAGCGCATGCTTGAACCCATCATGCTGCCAAGCCCGCCGGTCGGGGACGCCGGCTCCGCAGCAGCCAGAGCAGCCGGCGCGGCGGCGGCCGCCGGCCGCGCGCGCGGCGCCGGCGCGGACGGCAGCGGGCTGCCGCTCGGCAGCCGCGGCGCGGCCGCCCAGACGCTCTGCGCGCCGCGCAGCGTGCTGGCCGCGATGCCGCTGGCGCCGCCGGGGGCGCTGCCGAGGGAGAAGACCGAGTGCGCCAGCGCGTGCGGGTGGGGGCCGTGGCCAGGGGCCTGCTCCTCTCCACCGCCGCTGTCCACAGGGCCGGCCGCCTGCGCGGCTTGCTCGCCCCCACCCCCGCCGTGAAACGAGCAGTCGTCGTCCCCCGCCGGCGCCGCCTCCCCGGCCGCGGCCGCGGCCGCGCCCTCGCCGCCCGCCGCGGCGGCCGCCTCGGCCGAGGCGAGCAGCTGCTCGAACTTGGCGCGCTGCGCCGCGCCAAAGTGCTCCTCCAGCGCGGCCTCGAGCTCAGAAATGCGCCGCTCCTGCTCTGCCAGGGCCGCGGCGGCCTCTGCCAGCTGGGACTTGAGCCTGGACGCGTACTCGTCCTTGGCGGCCAGGGCGGCCGCCACCTGCGGCGCGCGCAGCTCCAACGGCGGCGGCGGGGCCGCGCTGTCGGCGGCGGCGGCGGCGGCCGCCTCGCGCGCAAGCGCGTCGGCGACGCTCGGCAGTGGGGCGCGCACCGAGGGGGGCACCTCCGGCTCGGCCTCGCCCCGCGCAAACGGCCGCAGCGGCGCCGGCGGCGCGGCCGGGGCGGGTGCCGCGACGGCGGCGGCGGCGGCGGCGGGTGCGGCGGCGCCCGCGCCGCCGGAGAGCTCGGCGGCGGCCAGGAGCGCCAGGTGTGCGGCGAGCTCCGCTTTGAGGCGCGCGTTTTCGAGCTCCAGCCCGCCGAGGCCGGCGACGCCCTCTTGCAGGGCCTCCTCGCCGGCGGCGCGGCGCTGCTGCTGCTGCTGCTGCGCCTGCTGCTGCTGCGCCTGCTGCTGCTGTGCCTGCTGCGGTTCTTGCTGCGTCTGCTGCGGCTCTTGCTGCGGGGCGGCGGGCTCGCCCTCCTGCTGCTGCTGCTGCTGCTGCTGCTGCTCCTGCGACCGCGCCGCCGCCGCCACCGCCGCCGCCGCGGCGGCCATCTCCTCAGCTGCGCGCTCCAGGATGGAGGGCAGCCGCTGCACATCCGCCAGGTCAACGGGCAGCAGCCCCTCGTCCCCCGGCGGCACGCTGACGAGGCAGTGGCTCGGCTCGCACAGCAGCCCAGCCGCCGCGAGCAGCTCCCGCGGGAGCAGCCGGTCGACCTGCCCGAGGAACGCCTCGCGCTTGGCGCCCTCCCGCTCGCGCACGCGCGCCATTGCCTCGGCCAGCCGCGTGGCCTGCGCGCCGTACATGCATTGCCACGCGCTGCGGCGCGCGCACTCTGTGAGCATGAGCCGGTACGCGGCCGGCAGGCGCGTCGCGGCGCGGAGCTCGCCGAACGCCGACGCCTGGCGGGAGAGGACCTCTGCAAACGCGGCGAGTTTGTCCTTCATCTCGCGGATGCGCGACTGCTGGGCGGCGATGCGCTGGGGGGGTGGGGGGGGGGGCGTGGGTGCGTGGGTGGATGGGTGGATGGGTTGGGGCAGTAAGGCGGTGCTGAAGGGGTGCGGTGTTGTGTCGCAGGCGCCGCACCTCGGCGGCGCTGCGTTTGCTTGAAGGCGATGCCTGCCCTCACCCGTGCACGGGCGCACAGCGGGTGCAACACCATCACACACGCTGACTCACGCACAAACGCGCGCCACCCCCCCACCTGCAGCTGCTCCAGGACGTCGCGCCCCATCGCCCCCTTTGCCGCCGTGCAGCGCGCCAGAAAGTCCGCCACCTGCCCGTCGCAGGCGCGGACGCGCGGCAGCAGCTGGCCCAGGTGGCTGTCGTGGATCGCCTCCAGCGCGGCCGCGGCGTCGTGGACCTGCCGGGCGGGCGGGGCCGCGCGCGTTCTGCATGCGGACCAACAGGGCGGCTGGGCGCGCGCCGCCGCGCGCTTTTGGGCAGGTGGAGCCAGGCCACAAGACCACGCCCCTCTGCCGCCTTGCCCCCTGTGCCGCCCGCACCTTGGCGCCGCTGAGCGATGCGCCCCCCGCCGACGCCCCCAGCTGCGCCACCACGTCCTCCACCAGCTCCCTCACAGTGCGCAGGTCCTTGGACAGCACCTGTTTTGGGGGAGGTGTTTGGAGGTGTTTGGCGGTGGCGCGTTTGTGCTCGCTGAAGCACGAGCAAGCCGTGGGCTTGAAGCGCTTGAAGGCGCCAGCAGGATGCGTGTGCAGCGCCAAAGCCGGCCCACCACCGCAACTCCTCTGACTTGACTAAACCGAACCGTAGCCCTAACCGAATCGGCTGTCGTGAAGACGGCCCCTTCCCCCCACCTGCACCGCGCTGCCCTGCTCGTCGATCAGGCGCTCCGCATCACCCAGCAGCAGGCCCAGCGCGTCCAGGTCGACGGTGGGGGCCTGGGGGTTGGGGGCGGCGGCGGTGCACGGCAACGAAACGTGAGGCGCGCCTGCCACTGCATGCGCCAGTTGCAGACCGCATGCGGCAGGCTGCATGTGGCATGGAGGGCATGCGGCCCAGAAGGCGCGTCGCTGTTGCGAGTGCGGCTCCAAATCGCCCCCGTCTGCCCCCACCTGCATGAACAGCGCCTCCACGTCCCCCCTCAGCAGCTGGAACAGCCCCTCCAGCTCCCCCACTTTGGCGGCAAAGTGCTCGTGGGAGCGGCGGCAGGACTCGTACCACTCGCGCAGCCGGGACTGGGGCTGCAGGTCGGCGAGCGTGGTCCAGCTGCGCGCGCGGCGGCGGCAGGGGCGCGGGTGGGCGGTTTTAGGGGGGGATGTTCACGGCATGGGATGGACAAAACGAAGCTGCCACAGGAAGGCAGCCCGGCCGCTGGCGCCCGGGTTGCGTCGCGGGCGAATGCGGGCCCTCAGCAGCCCCCCACCCACCCGCCGACGCGCAGCTGCTGCGGCAGCGCCACCGCCGACAGCGCCGCGGTGAGCTCCTGGAAGGTCGCCAGGATCTTGGAGTGGGCCACGTACTGGGGCACGTACCTGGGGGGTTTATGTGTGCGATGGGGGATTTGTTTGGGGGGTGGTGGGGGCATGTACGTGCGCGTTGAGCGGGCCTGTCGCTGCCTGGCATAGCTCTCGCACCAGGCCAGCACCCCCCGGGGCTGCCCCACCCCGCTCGCCCCCCCAAGGCCCTCTCAAGCCCAGCCCACCTGTCCACGAATCCCTGGTACACGCCGCAAATGTACGCGTAGTGCCCCTCCACGTTTGCCCTCGCCGCGTCCGCCGCGCGCGCCTGCACCTCCTGCTCGCTCAGCAGCTGCCTGCACCAGTGCATGCGCGCCTGGCTGGCGTCCCAGTGGGCGCGCGCCTCGAGCAGCTGCTGCTCAAACTGGCGCTCGTACTCGGGGAGGGCGCGGACGAGGGGGCTGTGGGCGGCCTCGAGGGGGTGGCGCATCGACACTGCCGCCAGCTGGGGGACTGCGGGGGTGGGGTGGGGGGTGGGAGGAAGGCGGGCGCGTGGGCCAAGGCGGGAGCGGGATCGCGTTTGCGGTTGGGCGCCGAGAATGCCTGCATGTGCGCGTGCCCACCGCCGCTGCTGCGCCGGCTGTGCCGCATGCCAAGCCCGTGCCGCGCGCCCGCGCGCCGCTCACCCTGCACAGCGATCGGCGGCACCGGCTCCTGCGCCGGCGGCTTGGCGCCCGGCCGCAGGAAGGCCTTGTGGTAGAGAAAGACGGGGTGGTCCTCGGCGGCGGCGGGGTCGGGCTGGGGATTGCGTGGGGATTGCGTGCGGTGCGGGGCAGGCGTTTGCGGGTGCGGCGTTTGCGGGCAAGGCGCATGTGCTGAGCGCTCAGTCGGTCGCCAGGCCTGCTTCTCTCCCCCTAGTACGCAGGTCTCGGCAATGCCTTGGGGCCTTGTGCATTGGCGCACGCGGGCAGCGGCCTCTGCGCATGCGCGTGGCCCCGCGGGCGCGCCGCGCGGCGCGCACCGTGGGCAGCTTGTACGCGCTCAGCGGCTTGGCCGGGTCGAGCCGCGCGCCGTGGGCCATCAGGATCTGGTCGCCCGCGGGCACGCCCGTGAACGACACCAGCGCCTGCTGAACGGCGTCCACCCTGCGGGGGGAGCGCGCCAAACACGGCGTTCTCGTTCGCGGGTCCACCACGCTCGAGGCCAACTCGGCCACGGGCGTGGAGCCCCGGCGCCGGGTCCATATGCGCGGGCATCGATGCGACGCCGCGGGTGCGGGCGCGCGGGCTGCACGGGCGGGGCAGGGCGCTCGCGCCGGGTCCACCACCCGGGGTCCACCACACCCACCTCGTCTGCGGGCCCACGTCGAGCTGCAGCGTCTTGCCATTGTGAGCGCACATCACCAGCACGATCCCCGCCATCTTGGCGCGCCCCTCCTCCCTCCTCTCGCCCCAGGCCGCGGTCCCGTGCTCTCGCTCGCAATCTCTCTACAGCATCACGCGCTCTTCGACATTGCGATTGTTTGAGGGCGGCTTGGCGGTCATTTTGAACCGCGGCGGGCGCCTGCAATCGACATGACCTGGCGCCCACGTCGTCACTCGGTGGGTGCGAGCAGAGCGCAGCGTGCACGCCGTGCCGAGCCCACGACCCACCCCGCCCCGGCCCCCGCAATCGTCGACCCAGAATGGGGTTACATGGCAGGCGGAGCGTACCGTATTGTGTAAGCTGAAGCGGCGGCGGGCGCGCGCCTCGAGGAAGGCGTGCGGGGCAAGGGGCAGAGCGCGCCCAGCACGGCAGGCCGATTCGCAAGGGGCTCAAGGGAGCACAGGCGGAGCGGGGCAGCAGGCAAGGAGCATTCGATTGGCAGGAGCAAATACAGGGGGCGGCGCGGAGACTCCCCCCGCGGCGCGCGGGGCCGCCCCCCTCTGGGTCAAAAGCGCTTTGGCCCCTCACCACCCCGTGAGGCGGCCCATAATCGAGTCCTCCCGCAGCTTTGGCAGCCGCACGCTCTCCTTGAGGTACTTCGAGGCCGCGTGGTCGGCGCGGTGGCACAGCACGCGCAGCAGCACCTGGGGCGGTGGGGGGCGGGGGGCGGAGGGAAGGGCGGGGTGCCAGGTCGATGCGGGGGCAGCGGGAGAGGTGGGCGCGTCTCCCCAACCCCGATCCCAAGCCCGATTCCAAGGTCTCCCATGCATGCGGGGTGCAGGCTGGTGAGGGAGCGCGCCCGCAGGGCTGCCGCCGGGGCCCAAACCAACCTGGTCGTTGGACGCAAGCTCGTCCGCGCCCAGCGGCCCCAGCGCGGCGGCGGCGTACCCCGGCAGCGGCCCGCTCAGCCCGCTGCCCGCGCTGTCCGTCCGCCGGTGCTCCCCGCCGCGCGGCGGGGTGCGCGCGGCCGGCGGCGTGCGCGGGCCGCTGCCGTCGTCGCCGGCGCCGCCGCTGCCGCCGCCGGAGCGGCCGTAACCCAGATAGGACGAAACGCTGCCCGCGGCGATGCGCGGCGCGGCCCCCCAGCCGCCCGCGCTGCCCTTCGGGCTGCCCGGCGGCGTGAGGCGCCCGCCGCCCGCGTCCCCGCCGCCGCGCAGCAGCGCGGTGCGGCGGCAGCTGGCGTGGAGGTTGACCAGGTCTGGCGTGGGCATCTCCAGAACCGGCAGCAGGGCGGACACGCACGCAAACGCGGTGTCGATGTCCTGTGGGGCGCGCCGCGGGGTGGGTGCACGGGTTGCGTTGTTGGGTTTGGGGTGCGTGTGTTGTTTGTGTGTGGTTGGGTAGGGGTTGTTGGGACGCGTGTGTGGGTGAGTGCATTAATCTTGCCCTGTGGAGGGGGGGTGAGGGGGTGCGGGCGCGCGTGCGGGCGCGCGCGCGCACCTGCCACTCCACGCCGTCACCGTCCGCGTGGAACAGCTGCTTCAGCGCCGCCACGTCGCCGGCCAGCAGCTCCGCATCGGCCGGCACAAACACGCGCGCGGGGCCGCCGTCGAGCAGCGCGCGCTCCAGCGCGGCGGCGACCTGGCGGTGTGTTTGTTTTGTTTTGTGTGGTGTGGGTGTAGGCCAGGCCACTTTGCAAAAACCCCAAAGGCACTAAACCGCAAAGAGCGGGGCCGCCGCAGCCGCTGCAACAGGAAACGCGCCGCAGCAGCGGCCGCCGCCGCCGCACCTCGCGCAGCAGCGCGCCCGCCACTATCGCGCGCGGCCGCTCCGGCAGCAGGCGCGCGAGTGCCTCAAGCAGCTGGGGGGCAATGGGGGGATTTGGGTTGGGTAGGGTTGGGTCGGGTTGGGTCGGGTTGGGGGTTGGGCTGCGTTGGTTTGGGAGCATTCAGGGCGTGCCATGCCAGGCGGTCTGGCGCCTAACAGAGCGCCGCGCGCTGTGGCCGGACAGAGGGGCCCACAAGATCTGCTTGCCTGCGCCAGCCGTTGCTCTATGAAATCGATGCGCGTGGTGCAGACGCGGTGCCTTTTTGACATGGGGTGGTGGGAGGGGGCCAGGGGGGAGGTGACCAAGGGCGATGGGCGGGTGGGGCGCAGGGTTGTGCGCGGGTGCGAGCGGCGGGCACCTTGCGCCGCGCGCTTTGCCGATTGAGCCGCGAGGCCAACGCGGCTTCAAATCCTCCCCGTGCGCTGCGCCCGCCATTTGACCAGCGGCGCGCGGGTCAAACCAAACCAAACTAAAACCCCAACCGCCCCCCCACCTGTACAGCAGCTCGCACCACTCCCCGCGCATGTCCCACCAAACGATGCGCACCGCCAGCCACTTGGCCACGCCCACCATGCCGCGCCGCAGCATCTGGTGGATTTGGTGGCGGCCGCGTGTGAGCGCGCGCTTTGCTTGACAAGAGGAGTTTTGGGCACTTGTGCAATGTCAAGGCCAAAGCCAAAAAGGCCGAAAACATGCAGCGCACCATTCGCCCCCGCGTCGCAAAGGCACGGCAGCCCGCCAACGCACCTGCGACGCGCCCTCCAGCAGGCTGCCCAGCGCCGCCGCCGCCTGCTCCGACGCGCCGCGCCCGCTGCCGCCGCCGCCCTGCAGCAGGCGGCGCGTGAACGCGCCGGTGCTCGACGATATGCCGCTGCGGACATCGGGGGGACCGCCGCCGCCGCCGCCGCCGCCGCCGCCGCCGCCTCCCGCCAGAAACGGGTTGTCGCCGCCGCCGCCGCCGCCGCCCGCCAGGAAAGGGTTGTCGTCCCTCGGCGGCGAGAGGAAGGGGTTTGCGTCCTCGGGCGGCGGCGACGCCGGTCCGCCGCTGCCGCTCGAGCGCAGGCCGATGCGGGCGGCGTCCTGCCACCGCTGGCTGACGGACGCGGCCATTGGCTGCGCGGGGTTGGGGGTTGGGCGGTTGGGGCGGCGCATCAGCACCAGGAACAGAACTGCCGCCGCTGCGGCTGCTGAGCCGTCGCTGCTCCCGCAGTCGCCGCCGCCGCCGCCGCTCCCACCCGCCCGCCTTCTCGAGTCTCGCCCCACAAGGCCCCCCCCAAGCCCCCCCCCCACCCCGAGTGTTTCCTCCAGGTAAGCGAGTGAGCAGAGCATCACCGCCACCACGTTGGGGGGGAGGGACTCGATTTCCGCATAGTGGGGCCTTGCCGGGGGTTTGGTTTGCGTGTTTGTGTGAGAGGGGCGCGGGTTATAGGCCGGGATTTGATGGGGGTCGTGTGTGCACGCGCATGCATCCTGCACGGGTGTGTGTGCGGATTGCGTGCAGGCAGCTGGTCTGGGACGTGTTGAGAGGACAATGAGTTGGGGCCCTCGAGATTACGCCCCGCCCCCGCCGCCGCCCAAAGCGCGCCCCTCCCCCAACCCCCCCGCGCTCACTCCGCCTCGACGCGCGGCACCGTCTCGAGCCACTTTTTGTGCCCCGCGGGCGGCAGGCGGGCAGGCAGGCCGGGGAGGTTGCGCTCCATCTCCTCCTGGAGGTTTGTGGTGGAGGAGCCGTTTTGTTGAGCTTGGGTTGTTGGATTGTTGGGTTCACATGTGTGGTGGGGGCTTAAACTTGCTGTGTTTGGAAGAGGTGCGCCTGGGAGTAGATCCGATTGCATCCGCACAGCCCTTGGAGCTTGCTCAGAGGCAGCAACCGTGCTCACAACGGCACCTCGGCAGCAAACGGCAACCCGACTCTCCCAGAGCACCCCCGCCCCTCTCCCCCCCCCACCTGCTTGACACTGATTTCCCTTTTGTAGCGCACCAGCGGCGGCACCGGCGGCACCAGGCGCCGCCACGACCCCAGCCGCGCCTGCACCAGCTTCAGGTAGCTGGGGGTGTCAGATGGGGGGTGTTTGGGGGGGGGGAGGGGGGCGCTTTTAAAGGGGCCTGTGGGCAAAAGCGGGGGGTCTGCAAACCAACGCTCTGCCCACGGCAGCCTCCTCGCCTCCCCCCGCAAACCGCTCCCCAACAATTGCAGGGCAAGCCGCTCCCCCCAAAACTGCAGCGCAAAGCCGCCCCGCCGCCCACCCCGCGAACACGCCCTCCATCGCCTCGAGGTGCGTCGCCACCGCCTCCGCGGGCAGAGGGATGCCCATTTCGAAGAGGGCGTCGAGGGACTCGAGCACCATGCGCCGCAGCTCGCGCGCGGACTGGCTGTGCGGCTGCGAGCGGCGCGCGAGCAGGGCACGGCGGGGCGCGGCGGGGCGGGCGGGTTTCAGTTTGGGCCGCCCGCATGTGCGTCTGCCCGGCATCACACCCAAACTGACCTCTTTTTGGCAGGCGCAAACGTTGCAGAGACGCACGCTGCAAAGTCAACCAGCAGCGCGGCCGGCCGCACCTGCTGCGCCCCCAGCGGCTTCCAGTCCTCCTTCTCCACCTGCCTCGCCACCCAAACGTTGAACCCCGCCGCCTGCGCCGCCACCCACCGCCCCAGCACGGGCTGCAGCTGCGCCAGCGTGCCCCAGCTGCGGGCGCCGGCGAGCAGCCGCTGCGCCTGGGGGTGGGTCGAGTCGGGCAGCGCGTGCGCGGCGGGCGCGAGGAGGCGGGACTCGGTCGACATCGCCAGGCGCACCACCTGGCGGTTTGGTTTTTTTTGGGGGGGGCGTGGCGGTTTGTGTTGGGGTGGAGCCGGGTTGAAACGCGTGCAGCAGGAGCAGAGGGGCTCCTGTCGAGGCGTCGACCGTGGGAAAAGGGTGCGCACGCGGTGCAAGCCTTCCCAATAGAGATCACGAACAGAGATCATGGACACAAAGCCAACACCAACAGGATGGCGCGAGGCCGACAAAGCCCGCTGCCGCAATGGCGCCCCCCCCCCCCACCCCGAGGGCCTCTGGCTCCAGCGTCATGGTGCCAAGGAATGGCAGGTAGCGCGCGCCAACCAGGGAGTGGAGGTGCGCCGCGGCGACGCCTGGTTTTATTGGGGGGTGGGGGTGGGGGGGTCGGGTCAGGGCGGGGCGGGGGGGGCGGGGGGTCCTGGTCGCACGCTGTGGTTGAGCATTCCCCGCACGCGGCCGCGGCGGCCCACCGAGGCAGCGCACGCCGGGCGCGAGCGCGTGAGCGCACCGCCCGCCCGAGCCCTGCCCGCAAATGCCCGCATGATGCCCCCTCACCCGCCGCCTCTGGCAGCTGGTTGGTGAAGGCCTGGGAGTAGACGTTCGCCTCCTCCTCCCCCACCGCCGCGGCGGCCTGGATGGCCTCTGACAGCTCGGCGGCCTCCGAGGGGTAGGGGCCGTGGCTCTCGATGCGGCGCTGGAGCTCTGTCGGGCACGGGGTTTGCATGGGGTTTGCATGGGGTTTGCGTGCATGGGGTTTGCGTGGGGTTTGCATGGGGTTTGCATGGGGTTTGCGTACATGGGGTTTGCATGGGGTTTGCATGGAGCAGGGCGGGGGGGGGGAGGGTATGTGAAGCCCACAGAGTTTGAGGGCCCGGTGCTAGTCAGCACTGAGCGGCGGCGCTACTTCCGTTTGTACACTGTTGGGCATGCAAAACCAGCCCAAGCCCCCGGGGCTGCCGCCTGCCAACCGCCAGGCTCTGACAGGCTGCGTAACGCTGCGCTGCGGCTTTTCTCACCCCGGTCTATGGAGGTGTGGATGGCGGCGATCAGGACGTCCCCAACTGCCTCGGGGGTGTCGCCACTGGCAGCAAAGGATTGGGGGGGGGGGAGGGTGGCTGGGTGGATGGGTTTGGCCGGGGTAGGCGGCTGTACAGGCGCACGAGCGTGTCCACGTTCGCGAGAGCACAATGCATGCAGCGCGGCATGCACACGCTGCATGCAACGTAAGGGAGGGCTGTCATGTGTCATGCTATCATGCGCGGCGCCCACCGGCTGTGTGCTGCGAAGGCCATCACATCCACGAGCCCCCCCAGCACGCGTGGCCCCCCCAGCCCCTTGGCCCGCCGGTGGTAGTCGGAGAGGCGCTCCCCCACCCAATCGATCACGGCGGCGCCGACCTGTGGGCGGGGCGAAGGGGGCGCGCGACGTCGGCATCCATATGTTTGCTTCATGAATCGTGCGTGTGCATTATGTTGCTGGCGTGGGGCTCTTGGAAGCTACAGGCCGGCCCGGCTGAGGCAGGGGCCGTTCCATGCAGCTGAGCACCCTTGCATTGGCAAGCCGCTTGCGGGAGAGCAAAGGCGCCCCCCCCCCAAAAGGTGGGACTGAAAAGCGCCGCGGGGCACGAGGTGAAAAAAAAGCTGAAGCTCGCCTCTGCCACGAGGGCCGCGTCCTCAGGGGTGACCTCCACCTTGGCCCCCTCCGCCGCGGCGGCGCGCGCCGCGCGGCTGAGCTGCGACAGCCGCCGCAGCAGCGCCTTGGCGCTGCCCACCAGCACGGGGGCGCGGGTGAGCACAAACTGTTCGTTTTTGTTGGGTGGGAGGGGTGGGGGGTTGTTTGCTTTTTTCCCGAGCGTCAGCCGGACGCAGCCGCTCTGTGCGGTTGGGGGGCGAGCGCAGGCGCGCAGTGCGGGGCCGGCCGCACCTGTCTGAAGTGAATCCAGGCGAAGCAGCTGTTGTGCATCGCGGGGGACACACCCAGCAGCGGCCACACGCGCGACTGCGGGGCGGCGCGGGGTTTTTTGCGGGGCGGGGCGGGGTGAGTGGCCAGTCGGAGGGCAGCGGCGGGGCTCGGCGAGGGCCGCCGCCGTTTTCGGGCCCCTGCAAGGCCGTTGACTGGCAATGGCAAGGTGGTGCTGGGCTTGGCAAGCGCGGGCGAGCAGCGCCAGCATGCGAGGGGCCCTGCGAAAGCGCCGACTGGCAATCGCAAGGTGCTGGATTTGGCGAAGGGCAGGCGCGCCTTTCGGCACCGCAAACGTCAAGGGTTCAACAGTTCAAGAAAACCCCACCTGCAGCAGCCCCAGGTACTCGTCGGCCTCTGCTATGTAGGCCCCCTCCTCCAGTGGGTCAAACACCCCCCGCAGCAGCATCTCGGTGAGGCGCACCCGCAGGCCCCAGGGGAAGCGCCAGCCGCTGGCCAGGTTCTGCGCGGGGCGGGGGGGGGGGGGGGGGGGGGGGGGGGGGGGGGGGGGGGGGGTGGGTGCGTGGGTGGATGGGTGGATGGGTTGGGGCAGTAAGGCGGTGCTGAAGGGGTGCGGTGTTGTGTCGCAGGCGCCGCACCTCGGCGGCGCTGCGTTTGCTTGAAGGCGATGCCTGCCCTCACCCGTGCACGGGCGCACAGCGGGTGCAACACCATC
>BDRX01000160.1:0-90210 GCA_003203535.1 Raphidocelis subcapitata | reverse complement strand
GGGGGGGGGTGGGGGGGGGGGGGGGGGGGGGGGGGGGGGGGGGGGGGGGGGGGGGGGGGGGGGGGGGGGGGGGGGGGGGGGTGGGGGGGGGGGGGGGGGGGGGGGGGGGGGGGGGGGCAACCCTGGGCGCTTCAAAATGCTGGGGGAACTCGCCGCGCAGCAACCCAAAACCGCCCCAAAACCGCCACCCCCCCCCACCTGTTGAAAAACTCGTTGCAGGCAATGTCCTCCACAACCACCCATTTGCCCACAGCAAACCACTTTGCAACCACTCAACCGCCCAAAACCGCCCCCAAACTGCCCAAAACCGCCCCCCACCTGTTTGAAAAACTCGTTGCAGGCAATGTCCTCCACAACCACCCATTTGCCCATCGCCAGCGCCTCGGCGGTGGTTGTGGCCACCACGTCGCTGGTCGAGGGGTTGACAAACACCTGAGGGGGGGGGCGTGGGGGGATGGAATGAGTGTGGGTGTGTGGGTGGGGAGGAGGTGGTGGCGGCGCAAATCAGTCAAAACAAAAGCAATGCCAGCTTGGCGTTGCCAAGCCCCCCGAAATGCAAAGGCTTGCAACCCAATCCGATCATAACAACCGCGCTCCTGAAACGCTAAAAAAGGAAAAAAGAATCTTCCCCCCAAAAAGGGGTCGTGAAAAGGACCCAAACCCACCCTATACTCGTGCATGGAAGCGTCCGCGTGGTCCCGCCCCCCAAAGAACGAAAAGTCCAGCCCCCGCGCCGCCGCCGCCGCTTTGATGGCGCCCAGGTCCTCGCCGCTGCCATACACGTCCAGGTGGCACTCCGAGGGGGGGGCCCTGGGGGGTTGGTTTTTTGGACATTGCTTTTTCCAAAAAAGTTTTTTGGGATATTGCTTTTTTTTGATGTTGTTTGGGGGGGAAAGAGGCAGAGTCGGATTGCAGGTGGCACTCATAGGGGGGGGGGCCCTGGGGGGTTGTTTTTTTCATTTTGGGGGGGGGGGGGCGAGGGGCAGTGTCGTTTTTTGGGGTTCTTGCTTTTGGAAGGGGGAGAGCAGAGCCAGAGGCGGAATTAGGGGGGGGCTTATTCGTTTTTTCAACTCCGGAACAAAACAGCCACAGCCCCGCCGCGGCCCGGCCCCGGCCCCGGCCCCGACCCCGCCCGCGCGCCTGCCGCCGCCGCTGTGCGCGCGCGCGATCGCCGCCGCCTCCGCCGCCGACAGCCCCTCTGCCGCAGAGGCGGCGTCCACGTCGGCCTCCGCCGCCGCCGACCGCGCCGCCTGGTGCGCCGCCTGCGGAGGTTTG
This sequence comes from Raphidocelis subcapitata, assembly GCA_003203535.1. Taxonomy (NCBI): domain Eukaryota; kingdom Viridiplantae; phylum Chlorophyta; class Chlorophyceae; order Sphaeropleales; family Selenastraceae; genus Raphidocelis; species Raphidocelis subcapitata. Next base: position 88,935 of record BDRX01000160.1, on the reverse strand, counting down.
GGGTTTGGGGTTTTGGGGTTGGGTCCCGCCTTTGTTGTCTCCCTCCCTCTCTATTTCTTCTCCCTGGCGTTTGCTTGCTTGGCCGAAAAGCCGGTCAGACCGCGGGTCGAGCCCCCGTCAATGCGCGCCGAGGCGCCAGCGCACCGCTGGTTAAACACCCAGTCAAACCCCAGTTAAGCCCCGGTCAACGCGGTCAATGCGCGCGCCAATGCACCAGCGCACTGCCGGTCAAACGCCTGGTCAGTCCCCGGTCAACGCGGTCAACGCGGTCAATGCGCGCGCGCACCATGAGGTCTATGAGCTCCTTGTAGCCCTTGCCCCACACCGCCTTGCCGATGAAGTACGCGCCCTGGGGGGGGGGGGGGTTAGTAAGGTTTGCCGGACGGGGGGTTTAGTAACGCTTGCGGGGAGGAAGGGAGGTTAGTAACGTTTGCGGGGCGGGGGGTGTAGTAATGTTTGGGGGCCGGGGGGCTGGGTCCTCCGGTTCTGTACGGTTGCAGTCAGCTTCAAGCCTCAGGTCAAGCCATACGGTTAACGCGCGCAAGGGCGTCCCGCCAGCTGCCGCGCCCAGTCCCCGCACCCAAAAAACGCACAACAGCACACACACACACACCCCAAAAAACGGCGCGCCTTTGAGAAGCGCCGCCCCCCGTACTCCTCCGCCGCCGCCTCCCGCCGCGCGCGCCCGATGGACAAAAAGTTTGACCCCACGCCGTGCACGTTGCAGGTCACCTGGGGGTGGGGGCATGGGGGTGGTTTGGGGTGTTTTGGGAGGTTTTGGGGGGGGCACGTTGCAGGTCACCTGGGGTTGGGAGGTTTCGGGAGGCTTTGGGAGGTTTTTGGGTGTTTCAGGAGGTTGTTTGGGGGGCGCAATTCAGGGGGTTTCAGGGGGCCGAATCCCAATTTGCAAAACACCGCAAACGGGCCCAAACCCGGAAAGGGTTGAGGGTTTCGGTTCAAAGCCGTTTTCGACCACAGCTGTTTCAAAAAGCGCCCACCTGCCGCGGCAGCCGCTGCACCGCGTCGCTCAGCTTGATAACCTTTGGTGGCGGGTTGGGTGGGTGGGAGGGGTGGGAGGGGTTGGTTTGCTTGGTTGATCACCTTTGGGGGTTGGCGGGCCATTTGGATTGGCCTCAACTCCCGGCCAGCCACCGGTCAAAAACCCCGGTCAAAACCCGGTCAAAACCCGGTCAAAGCCCGGTCAAACCTTGTGGCAGTGGATGCGGCACACCCATTTGTTGACCCGCCGCAGCGCCGCGACGTTCATCGTGGCGGACCCGGGGCCGTCGGCGACGTAAGCCAGGTAGTTGGTGTGCATGATGCCCACCACGTGGCTGTTTTTGGGGCGGTTTTGGGGGGTTTTGGGGCGGTTTTGGGGCGGTTTTGTCTTTGGGGCCGCAACCGGACATGAGGGAAAAGGGAAAGGAGAGGCCCCAAACAAAAAAGGCGCGGATCCCAAACGGCCCAAAAAGCACCCCCCAAATGGCCCACTTGAATTTGTCCGTCCAGCGGCTCTTGTGCTGGCACCAGTTGAGCTGCGGGTTGGGGGGTTTGCGGCGGTTTCACTTAGCAAAGGACTAAGGGGGGAGCCTCGTTCCGGGGGTGCAGAGGGCCGGAGGGATTGGCCCAAAGCGCCGCGGCGCAACCCCCCAACCCGCCGCCCCCAAAAGGCCGCCAAGCGCCGCCGGAAGCGGCGTTTTTTTGCGGGCGCAAACGGGCGGGGACAGCGGCGCCAGAAAAGGCAAGCGGCCAAACACCCAGCGCCGGCGCACGCGCGCCAAAAAAAGAGAGAAACGAGCCAGAAAGACGAGCCAGAAAGGTAAGAAAGAGGGAAATGTGGGAAGCACAAAACAAGAGGGGCGCACGTGCTCCGGCTCCTCCAGGATGGCCACATCGGCCGCCGCCGCCGGCACCGCCGCGGTGACGTCCCCCACCGGCAGGATGGACCCCAGTCCCGTAAAGTACTTGCCTGGGGGAGGTTTCGGGGTTTTTGGTCCGGGCCGTTTTTTTTGTTTCGGATGGGGTTTTGGGATGTTTTATTCGGTTTTGTTTGGTGTTTTGCTCCGCCGGGTGTAGTTGGCTTGCGGGCCCTCCGCTGCCGTCCTAGCCTTCCTCCCTCCGGCCTCATTGCCCCAAACAGCGCCCCGGAGCAAGCCCCCCCGCCAAATGATCACCCCAACCGCTCCAATAAAACCTCCCGAAGCCGCCGGCAGGGCCCGAATGCCAAAACAAATCCCCTCCCGAAGCCGCCTGCAGGGCCCCGTACGCCAATAAAACCTCCCGAAACCGCCGCCGCCAGCCCCCCCCACCGTCGTAAAACAGCACTTTGAAGTCGCAGGGCAGGTGGGTGCGCTCCCGCGCCTCCCCGATTATGTAATCCGCGTGAGCCTCCCTGTCCAAACCGCTCCGAAAAAACCTCCCAAAACCGCCGCCAGGCCCCGAATGCCAAAGAAAATCTCTGCAAACCGCCTGCAGGGCCCCGTACGCCAATAAAACCTCCTGAAACCGCCGCCGCCAGCCCCCCCCCACCGTCGTAAAACAGCACTTTGAAGTCGCAGGGCAGGTGGGTGCGCTCCCGCGCCTCCCCGATTATGTAATCCGCGTGAGCCTCGCGCGTGGGGAAGGTCAGCCCTGCCGGGAAGATGGCCCGCTGCTCCTCCTCCTCCAGCCAGGGCACGACCAGGAAAACCTGTTCGATTGCAGATATGGGTGTTTGGGGGGGTTGTGTTTGGTTGGGGGCGCATTTGCTCTTTGGGAGGGGGCGCTGCTCCTCCTCGTCAAGCCAGGGCACGACCGGGAAAACCTTTTTTCGGAAGTTTTTGTGCTTGCTTTAGGTGGGCTTGGTGTGGCTGTGCGTGTGGGGGGCTGCTTGCTGTTTTTGGCGCGGCGGGCTCTGCTGGCTCCTTACTGATCGCTGCCATCGCCGCCAACACTGCAGCATCCCTGGACCGCACAGCCCCCCACACCCCAGCCCCCCCCACCCCCACCCCCTCCCCCAACCCCCCCCACCTTTCGGTTCGGGTCCGTCGCGAGGTGCGCCGCCCGCAGCAGCGGGTTGACGCTCGTGCCTGCGGGCGCGGCGCGGCGCGCGGGAGGGGGCGGGGGGAGGCGGGCGCGTCGGCGGCTGCTTTGGAGGGTGGCTTTCAGGCTGCGGCTGCGGCGCCGCGGCTGCAGCTGCGTCTGCGGCGCCAGCTGCGGCTGCGGCTGCGGCGCCAGCTGCGGCTGCGCCGCGCGCGCCCGGAAACGCATCCGCCGGCGCCGCGGCCGCGGCGCCCCCCGAAGCCGCAGCGGCCGGCGGCTTGCCCCTCAACGTTTCGCAAACATGGGCGATAGAGGGGGGCGCAAAGCAAAGCAGAGCAGAGCAGGGCAGGGCAAAAGCCAAGTGGGACGAAGCGGTTGCGCGCGCACCCGTCCGCCACGGCAGCGCGGCGGTAGTTACGACCGCCACGCTCCGCCCCGGCTGCCGCAGGCTGCTGAGCGCGCCCCGCTCGAAGCGCCGGCCGTGCGCGCTGGCCTCGCGCGACGCGGGCACGGATTTGCCGCCGCTCGCGCCGCTGCCGCTGCGCCGCGGCGGCGCGCCCGCGCGGGCGCGGCGCCGCGCGAGCGCGCCGCCGACGGCCAGGCCCGCCACGAACGTTCCGGCGGTGTGCGCGAAGAGCAGCACACCCACCGCCGCGAGCGATAGGCCGTGGAATCCCGCGGCCGCTGGGCCGGGCGCGGGCGCAGCGGGCGCCGAGGGCGCGGGGGCGCCCAGAAACGGCCACATTCTCGGCGCGGGCCAATTGAACTTGATCGGGCCCGCTGCGAGCGGGTCAAACAACAACACGGATGATGAGTAGGCCGCGCACGTCTTGGCTGCGCGGCGCCCGCGGTCGAGCGCTTTTTATTGCGAAGAATACGCCACGTAATACCGTGCCGCCGACGGAGCGGGCACCACGATGAGATCTGCGCTGCTGGGCGGGAGCCTGCTGCGCCGAGCGCTGGCCGCGCGCGGGCTGCGGGATGGCGCAGGCGAAACGGCCGCGGCGCAAGGCCGCACATACAGCGCCTCCGGCGAGCCGCTGCGGACGGACGTGGCGATCGTGGGTAGGCGGGGCGCGGCGCGGCGCGCGCAGCGCGCGGCGTCTGGGGGGCGTGAGGGCCCGCGGCGCGGCCCGGCGCCGCGCCTTTGCTGCCCGCTTCGCACGGCAGGGCGCGCGGCTCGGCGGCCACCGCACGCGGTGCCACCCCGCGCTGGCAGCAGCGGACGGGACCGCGCGCAGGGCGCCGGGGCGCGCAGGGCGCCGGGGCGCCCGCCCACCCGCCGCCCCGCCCCAACCCCGCAGCCCACGCCCCGAACGGTACAAACCACCCCGCCCCGGCCAGGCGCCGGCCACAACGCGCTCGTCGCCGCGCTGCTGCTGGCGCGCCAGGGGCTGCGGGTCGACGTATTTGAGGCCGCCCCGGTGGTGGGGGGCGCCTGCCGCACCGAGCACCCCTTCCAAAAAGTGCCGGGCCTGGGGCACTCCACGGGTGGGCGGTTTTGGGGGGTGTTCGTGTCGTGCTTTTGGCATTTTGGGGGTTTTGGAAGCGGCGGGGGGTTGGCTGGGGCGGCCGCGCGGCCACGGCGATCAGCGCTGTCGCCCAAGCAGCCGCCTAAGCAGCCTGCGCTGCCGACCCCCGGGCCCGACCCCGGCCCCCCAAGCCACAGCAAACGCCCAACTCCGCCAATCCAACCCACCCACCCCAACCCCCCCCCCACACACACACCACAACAGGCGCCTACCTGCTCGGTGTTATGCCCCCAGAGCTGATCGGCGCGCTGGGCATCAGCCTGCCCCCTAACCTTCCCCAACCCCCCCCCCCAACAAAGGTACCTCCTATTCGGCTCCGACCGCGCAGCCATGCGGGACCAGTTCGTAAAGTTCTTCTCAAAGGAGGACTGGCAGGCCAACGAGGCCATGCAGGTGCGCGTTGCGCGCTTTTTAAATAAAACATGGACATGCATGCGAGGGGGGGTGGCGGGTTTAGTCAGCGGCCGGGTCCCAAAAAACACGCCCCCTTCTCCCCGGGTGGCACCACCAATAGAAAAAACGCCCCCCAGCCTCCACCAATCACGCACCCACCCACCCACCCACCCAACCAACCAACCAACCAACCAACCAACCAACCAACCAACCAAACCAAGTACCCAACACAAACAAAACCCAAAAGGCCGAAATCTCCGCGATTCGCGACGACGTGGCGCCCTCCTGGCTGCGCCCCCCGCTGAGCCTCGAAGAGACGGCAGAGGCGTTCGTGCGGCCGGCGCTGAGGGGCGCTTTTTTGGAGCTCTGCCGGCAGCCGGCGGCAGAGTATGTGGCCAAGTTCGGGTTCAAGAGCGACCTGCTGAAGGTTGGGGGGGTGTTTGGGGGGGGGCCGCCTTTCTTTTGGGGGTGTCGGGTGCGTTTCTGGGGCTTTGCAGGCGGCGGAGTATGTGGCCAAGTTTGGGTTCAAAAGCGACCTGCTGAAGGTTGGGGGGGTTGGGGGGGCGCATTTGGGGGGCGCCGCACATCTTTTGTGGCGCGCCTGGTTTTTTTTTTGGGTCGCGCCTTTGGCGCAAATGCGCGGCGTTTGGGGCGGCGCCCCACAAACCGCCGAAGCACAACAAAGCAAACCAAAACCTCCCCCCGTCAGGTTATGTACGCCGTGACTGATGGCTTCAGCGGGCTCAACGGCGGCTGGGACACCCCAGGCACCGGCCTCAACTTTTTGGCGCACAACATGGTGCGCACTTGGGGGGGGGATTGGGCCGTTTCTTTGGCGATTTCGGCAGCTTTTTGCCGTTTTTGGGTCTTTTGTGGCGTTTTTACCTTTTCTTCTGTCGCCCAACAGCTGCTGTTTCGTCTTCCAGGGCTGCTCCTCCTTTGCCTTGTCGTGCTCGAAGTGAACTCAAAAGTGAGCTTGGCCCCCCCCCAAAGCCGCAAACCCCCGACTGCTTCAAACGCCGACCCCCCCCCCCCCACGCAGTGCCGGCTGCCTGGATCTGATGGCACCTGGATGGTGGTGGAAGGGGGTGAGGGCCCCGGGGGAAGGGGGGGGGGCAGCTGCCCGCGTTTTACATATCAACACTTTTGCACCGACTGCTGGGCGGGGTTTTGAAGCAATCACTGAAACACGCGCGTGCGGCCGAAACCCTGAGCCCTCCCAACCTGATGGAAAAAAACGGCAGCAACCCGCGGCAAAGCAAACCCCCCCTCAAACGCCTCCCTCCCAAATAATTGAATAAAGTTAACCTCCCAACCCCCCCGGAAAAGGCATGGGCACCGTGACTCAGCAGCTCGCCGCCGCCGCCATCGCTGCGGGCGCTCGCATCCGCACCTCGGCTCCCCCCCCCCCAAAAAAGCCCCGACCCCCCTCCCCAAAACCCCCCCAAACCCCCCCGGAACAAAACCCGACCCCCCCCCCACCCCACCCCAATCTCCCCCCCAAACCGGAAAAGGCATGGGCACCGTGACTCAGCAGCTCGCCGCCGCCGCCATCGCCGCGGGCGCGCGCATCCGCACCTCTGCACCGGTGGCGTCGATAGAGGCGGCCGGCGGCGCCGCGGCGGGGGTGGTGCTGGCGGACGGGACGCGCGTCGCGGCGCGGGCGGTGGTTGGGGGCTGCGGTGAGGGTTTTTTGTGGTTGGGGGAGGGTGCGGGTGATGGTGGGGGCGGTGGGGGGGACTGCTGCGAGGCTTTGGGGGGGCAAGGGTTTGGGGTTGAGGACGGTGGCGGCTGCCTCCACTGCTCAACTCATTCGCGCGGCCCTCTGCCGACAAACAGCCCCCCCTAAAAACACACGCCTCGCCCCCCCAAAAAAAACAAAACCGCCAGACCCCTTCCGCCTGCGGGAGCTGGCGGGTGCCTCCGCCTTCCCTCCCGCCTTCAACGCCCGGCTGGACGGCATGCGCAAGGACGGCACCACAATGAAGGCGCGCGCCTCCAAACTGCTTTGAACTGCTTAAAAAATGCTTCGAACTGCTTGGGATTGCTTGCGTTTAACCTTTTTTCAATGCTCGGCTGGACGGCACCACCATGAAGGCGCGCTTCTGTAGGGGTTTTGGGTTTTGGCTGCGACCATCGCCTCGGAAAACCACCCCTGAAACCGCACCAACCACCCCACACCATGCGCCGGCCCGCCGCGCCGGAAAACCGCCAGCAAAACCGCCGCTCTCCCAGAAAACCGCCAGCAAAACCGCCGCCCTCCCAGAAAACCGCCAGCAAAACCGCCGGCCCCCCAGAAAACCGCCAGCAAAACCGCCGCCCTCCCAGAAAACCGCCAGCAAAACCGCCGCTCTCCCAGAAAACCGCCAGCAAAAGCGCCGGCCCCCACAAAACCGCCCCCCCCCCCAGGTCAACCTTGCCCTGAAGGCCCTCCCCACCTTCAAGTGCCTCCCCCAGCCCCTCGGCCAGCACGGCACCACGACTCACCTGCTGCCGGATGAGTCGGAGGTGGTGGATGTGATTACTCAGGGCTTCAGGGACGTGCAGGAGGGGCGGCTGCCGGAATTCCCTACGAGTGAGTCAGCTTTTGGGGAGGGCCGGTTTTCGGCGATTTCTGGCGGCTTTGGGTCGTTTTGTGGCGGTTTGGGGGCTATTTCGTGGGGACGAACGGGGGGCAAAGGCAGGGGCGCCGCTCGACCGGCACCCCCCCCCCCCCCCGTGGCGGCCCCCAAAACGACAAATGCTCAACGCCCCAAAATGCCCCCCTCCCCCTGTCCAGTTGAGTGGTATTTCCACACCACCGTCGACCCCAGCGTGCAGGTGGGGGGAAGAGGGGTTTTTGAGGGTGGGCGCTTCCGTTTGTGGCCGCGAAACGCAAAAATGCGAAAACAGCAAGTGCAACAAACAGGCGTTTTGCCAAGCCGACGCGCGGCTTTGCTTCAAGCGCAGAAGGAAGCGCGCCGCGCAATGCCAAAGAGTTGAAAACCCAAACAAACGCCGAAACGAAAGCGACACTGCAATAAAGAAAACTGTAACCGCGCGCGGGCCGCCCCCACCCCTCTCCCCCCTTTCAAAGGACCCCGCCGGCCACCACAGCAGCGCCCTTTTCGTCCAGTGGGTGCCTTTCGAGCTGGCAGGGACCACCTGGGAGGCCGAGGAGGCGCGCTACGTCGACAAACTACTGGCCATCTGCGACCGCTTCGCGCCGGGTGGGCGGCGGTTTTGAACTGCTTTCGGGCGGTTGCGGGCGGTTTTGGGCGGTTTTTTTTGTTTGGCGGCTTGGAAGACGGGCGCTAGCCCCATTGGAATCTGAGCTCGCTTTCGAATCCGGACCCCAAATCCCATCCCCACCCCCAGGCACCTCTGACCTGGTGGCCGACACCTTCATGCTCACTTCCCCCAAAAGACACATCTGATTGCCAATCCAAACCCAAAAAACCCAAAACCCCACCCCCAAACAACCCCCCCAGGCACCTCTGACCTGGTGGCCGACACCTTCACGCTCACCCCCCCCAAAATCGAGTCATACTTTGGCATCACCCGCGGCCACATCCACCACGTCGACAATGGCTTTGGCTTCGACCAGCGCTTCCCCTATCGGTGGGGGTTGGGGGTTGGGGGTTTAGGGGTTTGGGGTCAGGATTTGACCAGCGCTTTCACCTGCACAGCGACCCGACAGCCGGCACCCAATCCCTCCCCCAAAACACGGACATGCGCCACACCCTCGCATGCACACCCAAACCCCCCTCCAACAACCCAACCGCCGCAGCACCCCGATGGAGGGCCTCTACAGCGCATCGGCCGGCACCCACCCCGCCGGCTCCGTCATCGGCGCGGCGGGGCACAACTGCGCGGCCGAGGTGGTGCGGGACCTGGGGCTGAAGCCCCACTGGGCCACGGCTTGAGGGGGGGAGAGCAGCACCCCCAGCCCCAACCACGGCTTGAGGATGTGGCCCCACTGGGCCACGGCTTGAAGGTGGGGGCACACACTGGCCCGCGCCGTGAGTGAAGGCCGGCACCAGCAGCCCCAACCGCGGCTTGAGGATGTGGCCCCACTGGGCCACGGCTTGACAAGGGAGGCCAAATTGAATGAAATGAATCGGCTCAAGCTAAGCCCCCACTGGCGTGAGGAGGGAGGGCGGCCCCAACCCACTGGCCGACGGCGCGAGGGGGCGCGGCGGCACCCCAAACCGCACAGCCCCCAGCGCCCACCCCCAGCGGCCCACTCCGTGCGGCTTGGGGCTCTTTTTGCAGCTTCTTTTGCGGCTTGCTCATTCTTTGACGACTTCCACAAACCTGTAAAGCGCGCAGCAGATTCACACAAACCCCCGCCCAAGCTGGCTGTAACAGAGCCGCGCCAACACTGCCGCGGCGGCGGGGGAAAAAGCCAGCCTTTGGGGCAGGAAGACCCCCCCTGCTTTGGACCGCCGCCAGTCTTGCCTCCCTCCGCTGCCGCAGCCGGCCAGCCGCGGGCCCCCCCAAATCCCACGCGCCACGGCTGAGGACGGCCGGTGTCGTTACTCAGCCGCCGCCCCTGCGGCCCCCGCGCCCGCCGCGCCCGCCGCCGCCGCTGCCGCGCCCGCCGCCGGGCTCCTCCAAACTGAGGCGGGCCACGCCCCCCTTCGCCTCTGCCACCGCTCCTCCTCCCTCGCCCCGCGCGCCGCGCCCGCCGCCCGCCGCAGCGCCGAGCGCCGCGGCAAATAGCCGGCCCCGGCCGCGGGGCGCGAAGGGCTCGTGACCCGGCCGCACGCGCGGCGCCCTGCCGCCGGGGCCGCGGCCCTCCTCCGCCGCAGCGGGTGGCAGCGCCGACGCCGACGCGCCGCCGCCGGCGCCGCCGCCGCGCTCGCCGCCGCCGCTGCTCTCTGCCACCGCGGCGGCCTCCGCCCCTCCGGGCCGCGGCCGCTGCATCAACTTCTTCGGTGCCGATGCCGCCGATGCGGCCGTTGCTGGTGCCGCGGGCTCCGCTGCAGCAGCAGACGCCGCCGCCCCGCCGCGCCCCGCAGCCTTGCGGCCCTCGTGGGGCGCCCTGCCGCCGCCCCTGCCGCCGCCGCCGCCGCCGCTGCCGCCGCCCGCCTCCCGGGCCGCCGGCGCCGGCGCCTCTGGCTCCCTTGGGGGCTTGCTGGCCTTGCCCCTCCCCCGGGCCTCTGCCTTCTCAGGGAGTTGCTGCTGCTGCTGCTGTTGCTGAGCCACCGCCGCCGCCGCCGGCGCCGGCGCGTGGTGCGCCGCCTTGACGGCTTTGGGCGCCTTGCCGCCGCCCCTGCCGCCGGGCGGCGCGGCCTCCGCCGCCGCCGCCGCGGGGGGAGCGGGGGCCGCGGCGGCCTTGCCGGCGCCCTTGCCGGCCGCTGCCTTGTCCGGTGCCGCCGCCGCCGCCGCCGCGGCCCTCTTCCCCTTGCCGCCCTGCCCGGCGGCCGCCGCGGGCGCCGCCGCCGCCGCCGCCGCAACAGTCGCCGCGGGCGCCTCCGAAATCGGCTCGAGCCGCCCCCGCGGCGCCCCCCGCCCGCCCGCTTTCCGCTCCCCGACGCCGCCGCCGCCCCCGCCGCCCCCGCGGCCGCCCCGCCGCCCGCCGCCGCCGCCGCCGCCCTCGTGCCGCATCCTCAGGAACTCCATCAGCGGCGTCACCACCACCGGCCGGCCGCCGCCGCCGCCGCCGCCGCCGCCGGAGGCCGCCGCGGCGCGCGCCTCGGCCTCCCGTTGCTCGAGCTGCGCCGAGGCGCTGGGCAGCGCGCGCGCGCCGGACTCCAGAGCCTCGCAAAAGGCGATATAATCGGGGTCTGGCGGTTTCGGTTTGGTTTGTGTTCCGTTGTGGGGGGCGGGGCTCTCGTTTGCGTGCCGCTCAACGGCTGCTTTTGCTCGCGGCCAGCAGAGGACACCAAACCCCACCGGCTCCCAAAAGCAAGGCAGCACTCTACACACGCCCAACTCCACAAACCCAAACCCAAACCCAAACCCAAACCAAACCAAACCCAAACCCAAACCCAACCCGCTCGCCTTTCTCTATCGTCCCCTCCCCCGGCGCGCGCCTCCCCGCCGGCCGCGGCACCTTCTGGAACGGCGCGAACTCAACCGCCGCGCGGTGCTGCGCGCCCCTCGCGCTGACAAAGGCGTGGCCGTCGAACGCGGCCTTGAAGGCGAGGACGTCGGAGGGGGAGGAGAAATCGAGGTAGGCGCGCGCGTGGACGGTGCGCCGCGGGCTGCGGGGCGGGCGGGGGCGGGGGCGGGCGGGGGGCGGGGGATACGGGCGTGCGCAGGGGACGGGGAAGGGCCCGGGTACAGGCTTGTGGGGCACTGGAGATTGTGCCTGGAGCAGCCTGGAAGAGAGCCTCTTGCTTCAACGTGGCGGGGCACGGCGGCGGCAGCAGGCGCGCGGCACCGCCGCAGCGCGCGCGGCGCCTCGTCGCAGCAGGGGCGGCGGGCGCGCGGATCGCGCGCGCAGCGTGCACACAAGGCGCGCATGCCCCCCATGGCGTGCATGCCCCCGCCCATGCGCACCCGACTTTGCCCGGGTAGAAGGCGCTCCAGCCGTAGCGGCCCGCGGCGACGCGGTCGATCGCGGCGCGCAGCGCGTCCTCTGCGAGCGTCGGCGGCAGCCCGCGCACCACCACTTTGGTGCGCTCGCGCGGCTGCTTCGGCGCCATGGGTGCGCTCCCTGCTGCGCCCTGGATCCGCTGCGATCGCCGCGGTGGGCCGCGGGGCGGGGCAAGTGCTCGCAGCGATCTGCCGAGCTGCCCGGGCCCCTGTGCAGGTCGCGCTGTTATATGCAACGTCTGTGTATTATGCTGGTGCCGCCGGCGTTGAAGGGCCCGATTTTTGTGGGGCGAGCAGCAGCCAGTGCCGAAGCAGCAGCTGCAGTGCCTGGCGGGCGGGACTCGGGGCATTGCACCGGGCCCAGTCGGCATTAAACACACGAATTATCCGTATACGACCCCTACGGGCGGGCCTCCACCTCGGACACGGACGGCCGCGCCGCGGCAATAACAGCTGCGCGCACCCCGCGCCTGCCAGCTGGCTTGGCGCAGTCCGCGACATGAACAAGGACGTGGAAGACATGGAGGAGGCGTTTCGCCTCGTGGGGGAGCTGGACGACGACGACGAGGGCCCCCCGGACCCGAAGCGGCGCCGCCGCGTCGTGGCCGCGTGCTCGTGCGTCCTCGGCAATGAGACGGCCGAGCGCCTGGCCTACTGTGAGCGCTCCGCGGCGCCGCCCTCCCCTCGCTGCGGGGCGCGCCCTGCTCCAACCGCGGCGGCGATGCGACCGCGCTGCGCGCCCCGCCGGCCCGCCGCTCTCGCACCCACCGCTGCAGCCGCCCGAGGGAGACGGCCCCGCACGCCCCCCAAAAGCCTTAACCCAGGCCCTCTCTCTCCCCCCAAAAAACACATACAAACACAGACGGGCTCCAGACCAACATGAGCCTCTACGCCAAGCAGTTCCTGGGGTACCCCGCGGCGCGCGCCACCTCGCTCCTGCAGGCCTGGAAGGTGGGCGGGCGGGGGGGGGGGGATTTGTGGGCTGGGGGCTGGGGGCTGGGGGGGCTGTGCTTCTCTCGCAAGTGCCTTGCAATTCCGGGACGGGCCACGCCAAGCCCTGAGCCTTGAAAGCAAGCTTATTGAGCAGCCAGGCGTTGGTGCTGAAGCCAGCCTTCCAATGTGGCCGCGATTCATGCTGTTGGTCTGCTGAGACAGGAACGCCCCTTTGTCCCTGCGAGCAACATCCCTGTGTGCAACCCACCCCCCCACCCCCCCAAAACAGGCGACCGTCTACCTCACCCCCCTGCTGGGCGCCTTCCTCGCAGACGCGTACCTGGGACGGTGAGGGGGGGGGGGGGGGTGCGGCTGGGCCAGGGGCTGGCGGGAAGCTGAGGGGGCGCGGGCGGGTGGCCCGCCCGGGGCCGGCAGCGGGGCTCGAAACGGCTGCGGCCCCAAACGAGAGAAGCAGCACGGGCAAAAATCACCCCCCGTTTGCCCTCCTCGGCTCTCAGTCGTGGTCAAATCAATCACCACGCTGACAAAAACCCATTGAAACCCCTTGCGAACCCCCCAACCCCCCAGGTTTGCGGTGATCCTGATTTTCTCGACCCTCTACCTGGCCGGCCTGTCCGGCGTGACCGCGGTCAACGTGGCGCCGTCGCTGCGGCCGCGCCTCAACCAGCCGCCGGCGGGGGGCAGCTACGGCCCCACGCGGGGGGCTTTTTGGGCCTTTATGTACCTCATCGCGCTCGGTGGGTGCCGGCTTTTGTCCCGGGGTTGCGATTGCTTGACCTGCTTGTTTTAGGGTTTGGCTAGGTTTGCTGAAGTTTTGTTGGCTGTGGGTTTTGATGCACCACCCACCTAACCAACCGACCCAGTCAGCCAGCCAACCGACCAACCGACCAACCACCAAACCAACCCCCACCCCCCAGGCTCTGGCGGCATCAAGGCGTGCGTGTCCAGCTTTGGCGGCGACCAGTTCAGGGAGGACTCGGCGCGGGAGAGGGCCTGGCGCTCCTCCTTCTTCAACTGGTGGGGGCGCGACTGCGCCGCGCGGGGCATGGGGGATTGGGCATGCGGCATGGGGCGTGTGCATGGCCGCATGGCCGCATGGGCATGGCCGCATGGCCGCATGGGCATGGCCGCATGGCCGCATGGGGCGTGTGCATGGCCGCATGGCCGGACAGCCGCGTGGGGTACGGGGCCGCCTGCTCGCTCGCGCTGCAGAAGCTTAGGACTCTGTTTTGGCGCCTCGAGGATCATCGGAAACACTTCCCAAACCAGACCAAAAACCAACCCAAAAACCAACAACCAAAAACCAAAAACCGAACCCCCAGGTTTTACTTCTGCATCAACGTCGGCTCCCTCATAGCGACGCTCGTGGTGGTCCCCGTCCAGGAGTCCCACGGCTATGCAATCGGCTTCGCCATCCCCACCGCGCTCATGGGCGCCGCCATCCTCGTCTTCCTGCTCGGCGCGGCGCTGAGGGTGTACACGTACGTCCCGCCGGAGGGCAGCCCGCTGCGCCGGATTTGGGGGGTCGCGGCGGGGGCGGTGCGGAACCGGAAGCTGCCGGCGCCGGAGGGGCCCGAGGAGCTTTACGGTGAGCGGGGCGGCGACACAACGGGGGGGGCCTTTCCTTCTCATGGCCTTTCTCCTTGCTTCCTGTGGAATCCTCGTTTATGCCTGTGTTCAAAGTGCGAATAGGGGTTTGCTTTGCCCGCCTTAACCAAGCCTAGTGGGTTAACACCGACTGCAGATTTCGGCCATTTGGTGTCGTTTCTGGTTTCAAACGTCACCAGCTCCAATTCCACCTCATCCCCCCGCCCCGGCCGCGCCGCCGCGCAAACACCCCGCCCCCCGCGCAGAGCCCGCCCCTGGCGAGGGCCGCCTCAAGTTCCGGATGGCCCACACCGACCGCTTCCGGCGCCTCGACAAGGCCGCCATCCCCGCCGCCCCGGCCGGCACCGACGACGCGTCCGAGGCGGCGCGCGCGCCGCGCCAGGTCAGCATGACCGAGGTGGAGGAGACCAAGGCGCTGCTGGGGCTGGTGCCCATATTCCTTTGCGTCTGCATCTGGCAGGTGTGGGGCCGGGGCGGGGCTTTGGGATGGGCGGTCTGTCGAGAGTTTTCGAGGGGCGGGAGCGGGAGGGGGCGGCGGTCTGCAGTGCAGTGTTTTGGAGGAGGGCCGGTTTTTTGAAAGGTCAGGATGGCTTTTGCGCTGTTTATGGGGGGATCAGCCATCAAATCAAACCACACAAACACGTAGTGCAACACACAGATTTCCACGCACTAAACCCTAACCCTAAACCCTAAACCCTAAACCCTAAACCCTAAACCCTAAACCCTGTACCCCCATACCAGATGGCGTACGACCCAGTCTTCACCCTCCTGCCCCTCCCCGGCGACGCCATGGACCGCCGCATGGGCCCCTACCGCATCCCCGCCTCCTCAATTTCCTTCGCCAACACCTTTGGCGTGCTCGTGTCCGTCGCGGCGTGGGACCTCGCGGTCGCGCCGATGGCGCGGCGCAGGGGCCGGCCGATCAGCACGACTGCGCGCATCGGGTACGGCTACATAGTGGCGTTCGTCGCCCTCATGTCAGGTGGGGGGTGGGCGCGGGTGACAGTGGGCGTTGTTTGGGGGCTGGGGTTTGGGGGTTTTCGAGAGCGGTGGGGTCAGCGCATATGCGTGGCTCAGACGCTTCCGTCAATTGCAACACCCATGGGCCCAGCACTCAAAACCAAAACGCACGCAACCCAACACCGGCACCCGGAAAACAAAAAAAAACTGGAACAGCCGGTCTCATCGAGGTGGCCCGCTACCGCGTCGTCCGCACCTCTGGCCTGCTGCAGCGCTGGGAGGCGGCGGTGGCGGCGGACCCAAAGGCCGACTACTCGGCACCCGAGTTCACGCAGCCCATGAGGTGGGTGGTCGCGGAGGTTTGGGGGGGTTTGGGGCAGGTTAACCTCGGGAATCAAAACGCCTCCTGTTTGGCACCGGGTGAGCTGCTGCGCATGAAATCTGTATAAACCTCAATCCAAAACTGGGCTCTCAACCCTTTGACGGCCCCTGGCGGCTTTTTACTAAAACCTTTACTAAAAAAACGAACCCCCCCCCCGCTTCTTTCGTCACTCCGCAGCATCTGGTGGCAGGCCATCCCCTACTTCCTGCTGGGCGCCAGCGAGACCCTCACAAACGTCGGTGCGTGGGGGCAGAAAGTTTAAAAAGGGTTAAAACCCAGGGCTTAAACCCAATCAGGGCGCAATCAGGGCGCAAGCTGCTTTGAGCGTCACCGCTTCAGGCAATCAACCTCCCCGCAGCGGCGCAGCGCCCTCCAACCAATGCCAAAACACTGCCAAGTCGCCCCTAAACCACCCTACAACCGCTTTACAACCCCCCCTGAAAACGCCCCACAACCGCCCCCCAACCGCCGCCAGGTGTCATGGAGCTGTTCTTCACCGAGGTCTCAGAGGGTGCGGCGGCGCAAAAAGGGGGGGAGGCCAGCCACGCTCGCGCCGCACTGCAGGACGGCTGGCGAATCCGGCCGCGCTTGCGCAAGCGGGCATCCCAACGCGGCCCGCCTTTTGCGGCGCGCCGCTTGTTCCTCCCAAAACCCCAAACCCCGCAACTCGCAACAAAAAACTCGCGCCCGCAGGCACGCGCGCGCTGGGCTCGTCCATCAACCTGCTGACCACCGCCGTCGGCACCTACCTCGCCGGCGCGCTCAACACCGCCGTCGCCGCGGCGACGGCGCGGGACCCCTGGGTGGCCGACAACCCGCTGTACGGCAGATACGACCTGTGAGCGGGTTTGACCGGGGTTTGACCGGGGGTTGACCGGGGGTTGACTGGGGGTTGACAGGGGTTTCCCGGGGGTTTCATGTCGCTGGTACTGCGTGCTGCTGACAGGCTGTTGGGGGCAGACAGGGGCGGATGGGGTTCAGTCTGCCCCCACGTCCAATCCTCTCTCTCGCGCGCGCCCTCCCAACAAACACCGCCCTCCCAACAACCCCCCACCCCACCCAGGTACTTTTTCGTCAACGCCGGCATCCTCGCACTGGGCTATGTGGCATTCCTGCTGGTGGCGCGCAACTACAAAGCCAAGCCCCACCCGCACGCGCACGCGCCCGCGCACGCAAAGGGCAAGGGCCGGAAGAGCGGGCTGGAGCTCACCGCGACGATCGCCGACCCCCCCGCCGCCGGCGCCGGCGCCGGCGAGCTGCGCTCGCGCTGGCGCGGCGGCGACGGCGCCACGCCGCGCGGCGTCGACGCCAACGCGCTGCAGGCGCGCGCGCTGGACCCGCTTTGAGGCGGCCCGCGCGCCCGGGCGCGCGCGCGCGCGCGCTCGAATCAAAAAAAGAGCCAAGCGCCACGGCGCCGGCGCGCGGGCCTTGGCGGCAGCCCCTGCTGCTGCTGCTGCTGCTTCTGCGGCGGCGGCAATGACGGCGCTCGGCGGCGGCGACGGCGCTTGGTGGTTGCAACGTCCTGCGGTCGCCGGCCCAGCGGGCTCCCCTCCGAGGCAGGTGGCCGCTGCACAACGCGCGGCCACATGTGATCCCAGGCCCAGCCCAGGTTTCAGCCTGCAAAGCCATTCATCTCGGCACTCGTCACGACTAAACCAACTGGGGCGTGCGCACGCGTTTTGTATCATAAGCACACCAGCAGCTCCCCTCCTCTACATTCACCACTCCCCCTCCCCACAACCCTTTTTTTGACCACTCGCGCAGGCCTTCCCCCTTTTTATTCATTCCAGGACCACGCCCGGTTTTTTTGGCATCGACGCTGCAAGTGACCCGGCATAGGGCAGGGCGCGGCCCTCAGGCGCAGGCGCGGCCTATTGATCACTCCCCTCGGCCTTCCATGATCCCTCCAAACCACCGCCCGCTGAGCCGCCGCTCGCTGCCGGCTGCTGGCGCACCCCCCCCCACACACACACACACACACGCGTTTCATTCGAACCGGTCGGGCGTGTAACGCCCCCTGTGCTGCTGCGGACTGCTGCCGCTGCCTGCCAAACACGGCGGGGGCGGGCGCGGGCGTAGGCGCGGGCGCAGCGGCCGTAACCGTCCAGCCACCGCCACCACCGCCGCCGCTGCGGCGGCCGGCGGACTGCCGCGCTCCAGGCGCCACGGGCCCCGGCCCCGAGCCGTCAGGGGCGGCGTCCTCGGCGGCCGCCAGGCCCTCGCTGTTGTCCCACTTTGCAATCTGAGCCAGCAGCCGCCCCTGCGCGCCGCGAGCGGGGCCTCGCGGCGGGGCCGCCCCGCCTGCCGCCGCAGCAGCAGCAGCAGCAGCGGCGCGCAGGTTCGCGTACGGCGGCGGGACGCGCGGCGGCAGCAGCTCGCGCGGTGCCCTCGCCGCGGCGGCCGCCTCCGCCGCGGCCGCCGCGGCCGCGGGGTCCGGGGGCAGCGCGCGCGCCGCCAGGAAGCCCTTCAGGTGGGTTCGCACGACGTCGAGGGCGGCCTCCGCCTCAAACTCGACAGCGGGGCCGCCGCCGCAGCGCAGCAGCAGCCGCAGCGCCGCCTCCACGCGCCGCACGGGGCCGGCCGAGCCGTCGGCCGGCGCCGCCCAGGCGACGCCGCCGTCGCCGTCGCCGTCCCCCTCGCTGCTGCCGCGCCCGCCGCTCGCGCCGCGGCCGCCGCCGCTGCTGCCCCCGCTGCCCCAGCCGCCGTCGTCGCTGCGGCCCAACCCCTCGCGCCGCGGCGGCCCCCCGCACGCGCCGCTGTCCCCGCCGCCGCTGCCCCCGCCGCCGCCGCCCTCCCGCTCCACCGCCGCCCACTCGGCGGCGCGCTCCAGCACCGACAGCGCCAGCGCCGCCGGCGCGGGGCGGGCCCCCGCGTCCAGCGCCATCCCCGCAATGTCCGCCAGCAGCGCGCGCTGCGACACGAGGCCCGGCATGATGCCCGGCCCCACCCACGCGACCGCGCGCGCGAGCGCGGCCCAGCCGCAGCGCGGGTCGCCGGGTTCGTCGAACGCGGGGTTGCGGCACCACCAGAGGCACGCCTCGAACCCCGCCTCGGACAGCGCGCGCGCCGCGGGGTCTTCTTCGGGCGGCGCTCCGGCGCTGCCGCCGCCGTCGGGGCCGGCGTGGGCGAGCAGCAGCGCGGCCTCGGCGGCGGAGCAGCGGAGGCGGCCGTAGGGCTCTGGGTGGAGGTCCATCCTGGGGGGGATTACAGGTGCGGGCCGGTTACTAATCCGAAGTAAGCTCGGACGGGGGTTTGCTTGATGGGGAGGCAGCAGCTGGGGCAAGGGGCAACACGGCTCAACCCCAGTAAGGTATCACCGACTGGGGGTGACGACTGAAAGCGGGCCGCACGCGCACACACCTGAGGTTGTTGAGGCACTGCCGCAGCTCGTTGAGGCACTGCTCCAGCCGCGGCCCCCCGCCGATGGCGATCAGCCGCGCGACAAACCGCCTTGCCGCCGCCGCCGCGCGCGCGTCGTCTGGCCAGCCCGGCGGCATGGGCATGCGCCCCTGCCGCGCGACCTGGCACGCGGCGCGCAGCACCTCGCAGGCCGCGGTCGCCGCGATCACCGTGCCGCGGTCGTCGATCGTGAAGCGCAGCATGCGCAGCAGCAGGCCGGGCGCGGCGGGCGCCTCGGCGACGCGCGCGGCGAGGGCCACGGGGTCTACCTGCGTCGCCGACGCCAGCCACGCGGCGGCCCACTCGCTGGCGTGGCTGAGCCGCATGACCGCCTCCTGCGTGAGCCACGCCTGCCCCGCGGCCCACTCGCGGCACGCGTCCGTCTCGGTGAACGCCGTCGTCACCGGCGGCGCGCACGCCGCCGCGAGGCGCAGCAGCGCGCCGGCGAGCGAGGCGGCGCCGCCGCCGCCGCCGCCGCCGGGCGCGCGGCGGCAGGCCGCGGCGGCGGCCCGCGTCGGGTCGGTTTGGAACAGTTCGGCCAGCAGCCAGAAGGCGTTCGACCCCGCCGGCGCCCACGACCAATCCTTCTCCACGTGCTGCAGCGCGCACCACGCCAGCGCCGCGAGCGCGGGCGGGCTCGCCAGCAGCGCGCCGGCGACCGCGCCGCCGGGGCGGCGGCTGGTCGCAAAGTCTGCGGCCCTCACGAGGGCCTCCACCTCGCGCTTGCCGGCGGGGCCGGGGCCAAACGCGCCGCCGCCGCCGCCGCCGCCGCCTGCGGCGGCGGCCAGCAGCCGTGCGAGCGAGGCCGCCTCGGACTCGACCTCGCCTGCGACGCGCTCCGCCAGCGGCGCGGCCCCCGCGCCCGCGCCGGCGCACACCGCGCCCAGCAGCGTCGCCGCGCTCGCGCCCCACGCCGGCAGCAGCGCGCCGCGCAGCGCGTGCGGCGCGCCGGGGGCGGCGGCGGCGGCCGCCTCGGCGCGGCGCAGCAGCGCGGCCGCGAGGCCCGGCGCGGCCTCGGCGGCGGCGTGCAGCCTCGGGAGGGCGGCGTGCAGCTCGGGCCCTGCCATGCCGCCGCCGTCCGGGCCGCCGCCGCCGAAGATGCCGTGCAGCTGCCCGAGGGACGCTGCCAGCAGCCACTCGGCGGTGGTCTGAAGAAGGTCAAAGTACTCGCGGCCGATCATGGCGCCGCCGACCGACGACGACGGCGGCAGGTGCAGCAGGCCTCCGCCGCCGCCGGCCGTGGTCGGCCAGGCGGCGGCCGTGGCGGCGGCGCGCTCGGCGGCGACAAACGCCGCGGCCGCCGCCGCGGCGACGCGGGGGTCCTCAAAGGCGCCGCGGATCCGCGGGTCCAGCAGCGCGCCGTGGCCGTCGGCGACGAGGGGCGCGAGCGCGGCCAGCACCACGCCCGCGCCGAGGCGCTTGGCGAGGCGCTCGACGGTGGCCGCCGAGACGCCGCGCCAGGCCGGCAGGCCCTCGGCCGCCGCGCGCTGCGCGAGCGCGAGCGCCCGCGCGGCGCCGGCGGCGTCGCGCACCTCCAGGCAGGCCAGCAGGTCCTTCAGGCCCCGCTCCACGGCGGGAGGGTGGGGCCCCGGCGTGCGGCGGCCCATCGTTGGCGGGCCTCGCAGCGGCGGCGGCGTGTGTGACCGGGTCAAACGTACGCGGCGCGGCGCAGCCCCGCGGGGGGGATCGAGCTCCGGGGCCGCTCTGTGGTAGCCTTGATGCACCAGGCGCGGTTGGTGATGCTCGGCGTGGCCAAGGGGCAAGCCTGGCCGCGAACGGAGGTGGGGCGCGGGGTGTGTGGCCGCTTTGACCGCTGCCCTTTCAGGTGAGCGCGCGCTGGAACGTGAACTTTGTAGATGAGCGTATGTATATGGAACTGGACCAACCGAACAGCAGCGTCGCCTGCAAGATCAGCTGCCCGATCGCCTGCTCGCTCTCTGCCGCGGCAAGGAGGGGCCCAGACAACGCAATCGGGGTCCACATGCTAGCGGGAGGCCGCGCGCCGCTACTGACGCACAAGCCGCGCCGCGCCGCTGCTGGGATGGCGGCGTCGGCTGGGGCCGGCAGCGGGGCGCCGCCCACGCCGCCGCCCTCGCTCCGCATCTTGGCCATCGGGGACAGGTGGGTGCGTGGGGTGCGGGGCGGCTTGCTGCCGGGGGGCAATACAATCCCCGCGCCTGCGTGTGCACGTGTTCCCGGTGAGGCGCTCGGCCGCCCGGCCCCTCGCGCGCATGCGCCCCTGCGCGGCCGCCCGGCTTCAGCGCCGCCGCCCCCGCCCCCGCCCCCCCCCAGCCTGACCGAGGGCTACTGGGACGGCGGCATGCGGTTCGCGCCCTACGCGCCGCGCCTTCGCGACCTGCTTGCGGGCGCGCTGCCGGCCGGCGCGCGCGTCACCGTCGACGAGCGCGGCCGCAGCGGCGAGTTTGTGGTGCCAGACATGGAGGTGCGCTCGCCTCGCGTGTGCATGAGGCCGCAGTGGCCATGCTCGAGTTGGCATGCCTGCTGGCATGAGCCCGTCAGCGCGCCAGCAAGTCGTGCCCTCTGCCGCAAACGCGAACCGCCGCCCCCGCCCGCCGCAGCGGCGCCTGGCGGACACGCTTGAGGACGACGGCCCCTACGACGCGGTCTGCCTGCTGGGCGGCACCAACGACATCTGCAGCGGCGCCCGCGCCGCCGAGGTGCTGGCCGCGCTCGCGCGCATGCACGCCGCGGTCGCCGCGTCGGGCGCGCGGCTCGTGGCGATGACGCTGCCGCCGTTCAACCTGGCGGACGCCTTCCTCGCGCCCCGCGCGGCGGCGGAGCTCGCCGCGCTGAACGCGGGCCTCCGGGCGCGCTGGGCGGCGCGCGGCAGCAGCGGCAGCGGCAGCGGCACGCAAAGCAGCGGCCCGGGCGAAAAGGGCCGCGGCGCGCCGGAGGGGTCGCTGCTGGTCGACCTGGAGCCGCTGTTCCCGACGGGGGGCGCCGACCCGGCCGCCGAGGCGCTGCTGTGGGACGACGGCCTGCACCTCAGGCCCGCGGGGTACGCACGGTTCGCGGACGCGGTCTTTGCGGCGCTGGCGCCGGAGCTGCTGCGCGGCGGGGACGGCAGCGGCGGCGGGGACGGCAGCGGCGATAGATAGGGGCGGCGGCAGCGGCGGTGGAAGCAGAGCATTACGCGTGCCCCCCATTGCTGTGCGCTGTGTTTGCCGTGTAGTAATTGCGTTCGATAGCACCAGCTGCACCAGCAGCACGCGAGGTGCTGCGTGCACCGCCATGAGCGTGCTGTGTGCGCTGCCCGGACCACTGCGCGCGCGGCCGCGCGCGCGCTGCCGCGCAAGAAACCGCCGCCCGCATACCCCCCGTCCCCAGCTCCGCTATCGAGCAGGTACGGCCATAATCCGTTCATTGCCGGGCCGGCGGCGCGATCGGGGCCGGGAGGCGGGCGGTCAAGGACCTGGCGGGAAGCCGCGACCGGGCCAAAGCGCGCCCCCTCGCCCCTGCCCGTCATTCCCCAGGCCGCGGCTCCTCACAAGCCCGTTCCTGCCCCACTCGACTCCCCAAAAACAACCATGCGCGAGGTCATCTCCATCCACATCGGCCAGGCCGGCATCCAGGTCGGCAATGCCTGCTGGGAGCTCTATTGCCTGGAGCACGGCATCCAGCCCGATGGCCAGGTGCGTCCTCAGCGATCGGGCCGCCTGGGGGGGCCCGGGACTGGGCGGGGACTGGCCTTGGCGGGGGCCCGCGCGTTTGAACTGACCGCGCCTTCGCCCCCCCTGAGCGCCCTCCCCCGCGCCCTCCCCCGCCCCCCAACGGCCCCAGATGCCCAGCGACAAGACGATCGGCGGCGGCGACGACGCCTTCAACACCTTCTTCTCGGAGACCGGCGCCGGCAAGCACGTCCCCCGCTGCATCTTCCTCGACCTGGAGCCCACCGTGGTCGACGAGGTCCGCACCGGCACCTACCGCCAGCTGTTCCACCCCGAGCAGCTGATCAGCGGCAAGGAGGACGCCGCCAACAACTTCGCCCGCGGCCACTACACCAGTGAGCGGGCGGGCCTCCTGTCCTGGCTTTTACATGCAATTATCCAGTCTGATCGCGTGTTGAGCGCTGCGGGGACTGGGGGGGGCGCTGCCGCCGGCGGCGGCGGCGCGCGCTGCCACCTGCAGCGCGCCGCTGTTCAAAGGGCGCGCAGGCGCACATGCAGCACCGCTGCACCATCATAAGCAGCGCGCGCTGCTGCATGTTCGGACAGCGCCAACCAGCCAGCCCGCGGCAGCGCAGCAGGCCCAGCCACCGCCGGCCTCCACCCCCTGACCCCTCTCCCCCCCCAAAACCCAAACCCCGCGCAGTCGGCAAGGAGATCGTCGACCTCGCCCTCGACCGCATCCGCAAGCTCGCCGACAACTGCACGGGCCTGCAGGGCTTCCTGGTGTTCAACGCCGTCGGCGGCGGCACCGGCTCCGGCCTGGGCTCGCTCCTGCTGGAGCGCCTGTCCGTGGACTATGGCAAGAAGTCCAAGCTGGGCTTCACGGTCTACCCCTCCCCCCAGGTGTCCACCGCCGTGGTGGAGCCCTACAACTCGGTGCTGTCCACCCACTCCCTGCTGGAGCACACCGACGTGGCCGTGATGCTCGACAACGAGGCCGTCTACGACATCTGCCGCCGCTCCCTCGACATCGAGCGCCCCACCTACACCAACCTCAACCGCCTGGTGGCCCAGGTCATCAGCTCCCTCACCGCGTCCCTGCGCTTCGACGGCGCCCTCAACGTGGACATCACCGAGTTCCAGACCAACCTGGTGCCCTACCCGCGCATCCACTTCATGCTCTCCTCCTACGCGCCCGTCATCAGCGCCGAGAAGGCCTACCACGAGCAGCTGTCTGTGGCCGAGATCACCAACAGCGCCTTTGAGCCCGCCAGCATGATGGCCAAGTGCGACCCCCGCCACGGTGCGCTTTTTCGAGGGAGCAGGGGTTTTGGGGGGGGGTGGTTGTCCGCGAGGCCTGGCGGCCTGGCCTGCCGCGCTCCTGCTTGAACGCAGGCGCACAGCTGCACGTTTGCAACAGCAGCGCCCTCTCTCCCCAGCAACCAAAGCCCGCCTCTAAACCGCGCCTCCCCCACAACACCCCCCCCCCAGGCAAGTACATGGCCTGCTGCCTGATGTACCGCGGCGACGTGGTGCCCAAGGACGTCAACGCCAGCGTGGCCACCATCAAGACCAAGCGCACCATCCAGTTTGTGGACTGGTGCCCCACCGGCTTCAAGTGCGGCATCAACTACCAGCCCCCGACCGTCGTGCCCGGCGGCGACCTGGCCAAGGTGCAGCGCGCGGTGTGCATGATCTCCAACAGCACCGCCATCGCCGAGGTCTTCTCGCGCCTGGACCACAAGTTTGACCTCATGTACGCCAAGCGCGCCTTTGTGCACTGGTACGTGGGCGAGGGCATGGAGGAGGGCGAGTTCAGCGAGGCGCGCGAGGACCTGGCCGCGCTGGAGAAGGACTACGAGGAGGTGGGCGCGGAGAGCGCCGAGGGCGCAGAGGGCGAGGGCGACGAGGAGTACTGAGCGGCGCCGGCGCGCGCACCGCGGCGAGAGCCGCGGCGCGGCTGCCTTGCGGCCCGCCCCGGCCCGGCCCGGGCGGCGTTTCTGTCCTGACGCAGTGCGCGAGAGAGCGCGGCGCTGGCTGTTCCTTGCAAGCACCTGCCGCCGTGTAAAGCCCCCGCTGCTTTACGCGATTGACAGAGCGTGAATGGGGCGCCGGCAGGCAAAGAGAAAGGGCAGCGCGGGTCAGGGGTTGGGCGCAGGTCGGCAACAGGCGGGCGGCGGTGGACCGGTCAACCCACCCGTCACCACAGCGCACGGGCGCAACGCCAAACCCGGCCACTGGCTGGGTCGATATCTGCAGTTCAAAAGGCCGTCGGATCAGCGCATTACAGCCCGCGCGTCTCGTGAACTGGGCTGCCGAGAACGATCTGCGCCCGCCCCGCGCCAGCAACCGCGCGTTCCCCGCACGAAACCAGCAGCGGGTCGCCCTATCTCCCCTTTGCGACGCGCCACGGGCCGCGGAGCGCGTTCCGGCCGCGGCACGGCCCCGCAACAGCACCGCAGCCCGCGCGCGCGGCCGCGCCGCCGGCGATGGGCCCGGCCGCGCTCGACCTCGAGGCGTTCCGCGTCCCCGGCTCGCCCGTGGGGGATCTTTTCCTCGTGCCCGATTACGTAAGCGGCGCGGAGGAGGAGACCATCGCGCGGCGCGTCGCGGCGCAGCGCTCGGGCTGGGTGCAGGTGAGCGCGCCGCCGGCGCGCGCGCACAGTCAGGGGGGCGGGTCGCTTCCCTGGGTACAGGAGAGAGAGGAGGCAGCAGCCGCCCGTCCCCGCACGCGCAGCGCCCGCGCGGCGCGTCGGGCCCGTCGCAGCCGCGCCCCGGCCCCATCCTCCCCCACCCACCCACCCCCTCCACAGCTCTCCGGCCGCCGCCTCCAGAACCACGGCGGCACGGTGACGGCCAAGGGCTTCCTGGTGCCGGCCCCGATGCCGGACTGGCTGGCCGCGCTGGCGGCGCGCGTGGCCGGGGACGTGCCCGCGCTGGCGGCCGCGGGAGGGGCAAACCACGTGCTGATCAACGCATACGCGCCCGGCGAGGGGATCATGGTTCGAGGGGCGAGCCGGGTTTTCCCCGCCTTTTATTCAGTCTTTGGAAGCGGAGTAGGCCTCAACTCAGCCTGACTCCACGCAGCCATTTGAATGTGCTGCTTGCCGCCCCGCTCCTCGCCCAACCCTTGATTGCCGCAGCGCCGGCCAGCTCGCGGCGCCCCTTGCCTAGGCCCGCGCCTCGCCCAACCCGCCCCGACCCCCCCAAAACGAAACCGCCCGCCCCGCCCGCCCGGCAGGCCCACAGCGACGGCCCCCTGTACGCCCCTATCGTCTCCATCCTGAGCCTGGGGTCGCCCTGCGTCATAAGGTTCTGGCGCAAGCAGGAGGAGGGTGCGCCGGCGGGTGGCGCGGCGCGTTGTTGCAAATGGGCAGCCCGTTGCTGTTGAGGGGGGGGGGGGTGCGGTTTATGGGGCGCGGTTGCGTGCCTCCGACCAGCTGGTTAGCTCAGCCCAACGTTTGCCTGCGTGCGCAGCGCCACGCGCTCTTTGCCTGTGCCTGCGGTCCGACCCCGCCCCTCCGCCGCCCCGCCGCCCCCGCGCAGGCGGCGCCGCCGGCCTGCCGCCGGCCGCGTCGCTCGCGCTGCCGCGCCGCAGCCTGCTGGTTTTTTCGGGTGACGCCTACGAGTCATGCCTCCACGGCATTGAGGAGGCCTTTGCCGAGAGGCTGGACGGCAGCGTGGTCAACGTTTCCGCCGTTGAGGCAGAGGCGGTGCGGCAGGAGGATCAGCAGCAGCGGAGCAGCGGCGGCGGCGGCGGCGTCAGCAGCGGCGGTGGAGGGGCCGGCGCAGAGAGAGCGGAGCCGGGCAGCGGCGGCGGCGGCGGCGGCGTCAGCGGCGGAGGGGCCGGCGGCGGTGGCGGCGGCGGCGCCGAGGGAGCGGAGCCGGGCGCGCCGCGAGGCGCGCCGGCCCCGGCAAGGGAAGGCAGCGGCGGCGGCGACAGCGGCGGCGGCGGGGAGCGATGCGGCGGCGCGGCGGCGGCGGCGGGGCCAGCGGGGCCGGGGCTGGTGCTGCCGCGGACGGGGGAGCGGGTGTCGCTGACCATCCGGCGGGTGCTGAAAGTGCACAAGGGGCTGCGGCTGCCGGGCGCGCCGCGGTGACTAATCAGGAGTG
Source organism: Raphidocelis subcapitata (assembly GCA_003203535.1). Taxonomy (NCBI): domain Eukaryota; kingdom Viridiplantae; phylum Chlorophyta; class Chlorophyceae; order Sphaeropleales; family Selenastraceae; genus Raphidocelis; species Raphidocelis subcapitata. Next base: position 62,419 of record BDRX01000160.1, on the reverse strand, counting down.
GCTGATCTGAGATCAGTAATAGCGTGCCCCGACCGAGGCCCCCTCCGACTGTTGGCCCCGCGCTTTTGGGGCAATGAGACGAGGCAGCAGGGGCGCGCGTGCACGGGGATTTACACAACGCGCGTGCAGCGGGCTGCCTGGCAGCCGGCACAGCAACCCAACTCAAAGCCGCCGCAAACGCACGCGCAGCCGCAGGCCCGCGGCGCGGCGCGCCGCTCAGCCGTCCCCCGCGGCCGCCTTTTTGGCCTCCTTCTCCTTGTCCCGCTTGACCTTTTTGAGTATCTCCGTCGCCAGGTTGAATATGCCCTGCGTCTGCTGCTCGCAGGTCGCGCACTTTCCCGTCTTGGCGTTGCGCCTGCGGGGCGGGGCGGGGCGGCGGCGGGGCGGCGGCGGGGCGGGGTGTGTGTGGAGGCGAGTGCGTGTGTGAGCCGGAGGGGCTTGCTTGCTTGGGCCCGCTGTCGGGCGGGCCCGACCCAGCAGGCTGGCGCCTGTAGCCGAAGACCCCGAGCGAAAACGCAGGCGCCCCCCACCCCCCACCGCAAAACGGCACCCCCCCCCCCCAAAAAAAAGCCCTGGACCCACTTGAGCGCGCAGCTCTCGCAAAAGAAGTGGCGGCACTTGGTGACCACCGGGTCGCTCTTGCACTCCCCCCACGGCTGGCGGCAGATGTAGCACGCAAAGGGCAGGTCGTCCTCCTCCTCCTCCTCCTCGCCGCCGCCGCCCTCGCCGTCCTCGCCGTCGGCCCAGCCCTTTGTGAGGGCCTCCTGCCGGCGCTTCTGCTCCTCGTCCCACTCCTGAGGGCCGGCGGCGGGGCCAAGGGTTTGGGGATTTGTGCGTTTCGCGGCGTCGGGTCTTGGGTTGCGGCCGGTGCGTTGTCGACGGGCGCAGGGCCGGCTGGGAACTGCGCTGCGCGCAGAGGGCGCCGGCCCCAACGCCGGGCGCGCAAACAGCCACGCAAACAGCCACCCAAACTGCCACGCCAACCGCTTCACAAAGCCCCCCAGAGCCCCTCCCCCACATGCGCGCGCGCGCACCCTGTCAATCTCCCAGCCGCTCTTGTAGTCCCCCCGGTCGTGCATGAACTTGCAGGCGTCGCCGTAGGAGCAAAAGCCCGTCTCCTGCGCGGCGCGGCGCGGCGCAGTGTTTTTGTTGGCATCAGCGGCGGCGGCGGGAGGGTTGCGGAGCGTTGGGGGAGCTGCAATGGCGCGTCGCTCCGCTTCCGACGCAGCGAGCGGAGCCCGCGGCCCCCCGAAAGAAGCCTGAAACCCAAGCTTTGCTGCACCTAAACCCCAAACAGCACCAAACAGCACCAAACCGGCCTGCCCCACCCCACACCTTGTAGTCCTTGCAAATGTCGGGTTGGTAGTCAAACCGCGCAGACACGCGCACAAACGCGCTGGCGCGCAGCGGGCCGTGCGCGCCGGCGCCCTTTTCGGAGCCCACCTGCGGGCGCGGGTTGGTGGAGTGTGGGGGGTGTTTGCTTGCGCCGTGAGGGAAGGTTCAAGGGCGTTAACCTGAGGAAGTTTGGGGGGGAGGCCGGCTTACGAGGCAGAACCGAGTCGCCACAACCCCGCCACCCCCCAGGCTCCCCAAAGCACCAAAAAGCACCACACCACATCCGAGCCAAGCCCCAGGGCCCCGCACCGTCTTTTCCCGCCGGAACCCCGCCCGGTAGTCGGTGTAACCGGTCATGCCCTTGTAGGTGCCATCGCCGCCGCCGCCGCCGCCGCCGCCGCCGCCGTCTGCGCCGCTGCCGCTGGCCGCAGCGTTGGCCAGCACCTTCTCCCTCCGCGCGCTGGGGGAGGGGGGGGTTGTGTGGGCGTGTGTTGTGCGAGTGCGGGCCTGCGTGCATGCGCGCCTGTGCATGTGCTTGCATGTGCTTGCATGCGTGCGTGCGGCTGCTCTTGCATGCGTCGTGTGTGCCGAGCAGCAGCTGTGCACGGCCAGCTCTGGCGCCCCAGCACGCCTCCCCACGGCCCCAACCGCGCCGCCCTCCTCCCAAAGGGCCCACCGCGCGTCTCTGTCGAATTCGGTTTCCGTTTCCAGGTGGCGCGTCGCGCCGCCGTCGCCGCCGACGTTGAGCGTCTTGCTGCCCGCGTACGACACCACCACCTCCTCCGCGCCGTCGCGTTTGGTGGAGAACGCAAGCGGCTCGCCGCGCGCCGCCTTGGCCTTGCGAACGACGGCGGTCTCGTCGTCGCTGCCGCCGGCGGCGCCGCCGCCGGGGGCGCCGTCGTCGCCGACGGCGCGCTTGCGCAGGTTGCCGCGGTTCTTGCGCTGCTTGAAGCCGCCGCCGCCAAAGGGCGCGGCGGCGGCGGCGGCGTCCGCGCCGCCGTCGAGCGCCTGCTGCTGCGCTGCCGCTGCGTCCGCATCGCCGCCGCCGCCGCTCGGCGCCGCCGCCGGTGCTGCGGCCTCCACGGGAGGTGGTCCCGGCTCTGACGCGTCCGCCATGGTTGCGTGGGCGGGCCGGCGTGCTCTGAGGCGCGCTCCGGGGGCGAGGGGCGGTCTCCGAGCACGCAAGGCGGTCTACGCGGTCCTATGAAACAGCAACGAATCCGGAAATGCACTGGTTGTCGGGGAGCCTCTGTATTTGTGGCTGCGCACAGTGACTCAGACATCAAGGCCTCTACAGGGCGCTCCCAGCCCACGCCACGACCGTAAAAGTACACCAACAGCATGGGGCTTGATGATACGGCGCCGCTGCGGCCTGAAACGCCCTGATCACTTTCGCTTGCGCAGCAGAGGCCAACAACGCGCGGCTCCAGGCCCAGCCCGAGCGCTCCAGGGCATCCGCCGGGCATGCAGACGCGATGGATCACGACGTGAGCTTGTGGTGGTGCCGGCTGGGCGAGGGGCAGGGCGGAGAGGGCCGGCCAGCGGCGACGCGCAGCGCTGCGCCACGTTTCGCCGCCGCGTTTTTGTGTGCCGCGCCTTTTCGCGTCACGCGAAGCGATCAAGCCGCGTCTTGCTACGCGCGCACGCAGGGTGGAGGGCTTCGATCGGGGGCGGCGGCCCAGCAAGCAGCAAGCGGGCGCCGGGCGCGACCAGCGGGCGCGCTTCGGCCCGCTGCCGCCCGGCGCGCCCGACATTTGGGCGGCACCTGAGGCAGCACCGCCGGCGACAGCGGCGGCCACCACCCAGAAGCTCCGCGCCTCGGCCGGCGAGTGCGGGGCCGCGCTGGCGGGCGCGCATGGCAGGGACCAGGGATTGGCGGCATCGCCCGCCCGCGGCCGCGGCGGCGTTTGTAGAATGCATGCGTCCAGCACGGCCGCCGGAGGCTCCAGCCTGCTAGACGCCGCCACGCGGAGCCAACGGGCAGCAGCTGCCGCGCCGCGTGCCAGCAAGGCTGCGCATGGGGCGGCCAGCGGCGGCGGCGGCGGCGCAAATCGCCAGCATGCGCCGCTCTGCCCCGTCCCGGCTGCCGCCGCAACGCATGGCGCCCGCGTGCGCGTCCAGCCCGTGCAGACGGCGCGCGCGGCCGGCGACGCCACGATCACAGGCGCGGCGGCCGCGACGGCGGCGCCGGCGGCGGCGGCGCGTCACCAGCGGCTGCAGCGGCTGAAAGACCGGCGCATGGCTCACGCGCGCGCTGCCTCGGATGCGGCCGAGCCCGCACCAGCCGCGAGCGCTGCGGTCGCGGCGTGGCCGCCGGCAGCAGCCCAGCAGCAGGAGCAGCAGCAGCAGCAGCAGCAACCCGCGTCGTCGCTTGCCATCGGCGGTGCGCACCCAGCTGCCCCGCGCCACGTCAGCATGGCTGAAAGGGTCCGGCACTTCCGGGAGGCCCCGCCGCTGCCCCGCGAGCAGCGCGCGGCGCGCCCCGCCGGCCCCGCCGGCGCGGAGCCCGGCGCGCCGGACGGCGCGCGCGACTGGCAGGTGGACGGCGGGCGTCTCGCGGGGGGGACGGAATCCGACGCCGATGCTGACACGGAGCGGGAGGCTGAGGCGGATGCGGACGCCGAGGCTGAGGGCGCCGCGCCCGGGGGGCTGACCACGGCTCAGTACGACGACCTGACTGAGAAGCTGCTCGAGCGCTGCAGGAAGCTGCTCAGCAGCTGCGGCGCGCCCGCTCAAACCTCTGGGCCGTCCGCCGCCGCCGCCGCCGCCGCAGCCGCAGCCGCCGCGCCGGAGCGCGGCGTTGGCGCGCAGCCGCGGGACGCGCCCCTGGCGGCGCAGCTGCTGCGCTCGCCGCTGCAGGCGCGGCTGCAGCGGCTGATGGACGGCGCCTCCCCGCCTGCCGTGGGGCTCGGCGGCTCCGCGGCCGTGACGGCGGCGGCGCGGAGGGCGGCCGACCTGTTGCTGGCTTCGTCGCCGCAGCAGCAGCCGCAGCCGCCGGCGTCCGGTGCCGGTGGCGCCAACTCCTGGCGCGACCGTTTGGTGAGGGCCCGGTATTGCCACGTTCCCGGCCGTTGCTGCGGTTCGCTGCGCCACTTCTCAAACCCCTCACTGACGGCCTCGTTGCCCCGCCCCTCGCACACGACCCCCTCCCAGCGCGATCTGCTGCGGCGCTGCGACGAGGACCCCGCCCCGCCCCGCAGCGGCGACGAGCTGTTGCAGGCCTGGCGCGAGGAGTGGCGCGCAAAGCAGGCGGCGGCGCGGCGCCCGGCGGCGGCGGCGGCCGCGGCCGTGCCGGGCGAGCCGGCCGCCGGCGACCGGCTTTGGGGGCCCCTCGGCGGCGGCGGGTGCCGGGGCGAGGCGCGGTTCGCGGGCTGCGCGGCGGCGGGCGGCGCGGCCGCGGGGTTTGGACTGGCCTCGGGCAGTCCAGGCCGGCCCTGGGCGCCAGCGGGGGCAGGGGCGGACGCGCTGCTTGAGCGCTGGCGGCTGCAGTGGCGGCAGCGGCAGCGGGCCGCAGCGGCCGCCAATGCGGCAGAGGCATCGGGGCCCGCGCCCGGCTGCGCGGCGGCGGACGCAGCGGCAGCGGCAGCAGCAGCGGCATTGGCAGCGGCGGCGGCGCAGGGCGATGGCGGCGAGCGGCCGCGGGCCGGCGCAGAGCAGGCGGCCGTGCCTGCCGTGCCAGAAGCTGCCTTCAAGGCAGCGGGCCATGAGACCGGCAGCGAGGCCGGTGGCAGCCGCGGGGGCAGCCCGAGCCCGGACACCAGCCCTGCTGCGCCAGCGGGCAGCAGCGAACAGGCCGAGGTCGCCGCCCCCGTGGGCAGCACTGCGCAGGCCGAGGCGGCCGCGCCGGCGGCCGCCGCAAACTGCGGCTGCGCCGCCGCCGGCGCCAAGCGGAGGCTGGACCTGGGCCCTGCCGCCCCCGCCCCGCGCGCCGCCACTGCTCCCTCCCACGGCCGCGACTTCAACGCGAGCAGCCCTCCTGGCAGCCCGCCCGCCGCCGCCGCTGCCGCGCCGCCGTTGCCGCTCAGCCCGCCGCGCACTGCCGCTGCCATGCTTGCCGCCGCCGCCGCGGCCGCGGCCGCGCCGGCGGCGTCGCCGGAGCGGTCCCCCGCGGCGGAACGGATGCTCCGGGAGCTCTCCGCCCTCGGCAGCCCAACTGCCAAAAAGGCGGCCGGCTCGCCGCCGCCGGGCGTCGCCTCGCTCGTGCGCAGCGTGCTCTTCGCCCCCGGCGGCGGGTCGCCGCTGCGCGGCGGCTCGCCCGCGCGGCGGGGCGCCGACGCGGCCTCGCCGCTGGCGCCGGCGGCGGCGGGACGGGAGCCGCCCGCAGGGCGGCAGCATGAGCCATCCTTGCCACAGCAGCAGGAGCAGGAGCAGCAGTCTACCCAGCCCGGGGAGCAGCCACAGCAGCAGCCGCAGCAGCAGCAGCAGCAGCAGCAGCCGCACGCCGTGGCGCCGGCCCCCGCCGCCCCAGGCCCCTGCCCCAGGTCCAGGGTGCTGGACTTCGGCCGCGCCCCCGCCGCATGCGGGCTCGCCTCGGCGGCGGCGCCCGCCGCCTCTTCCGTGCCAGCGGAGCGGCCGCAGCTAGAGCTGCCGGCGCTGCAGGCCGCGCGCCCGCCGGCGCCGCAGTCGCCGCGCGCGCCGCGGCGCGCGCCGCCGCCGGGCGCGGACGCGCCAGGCACGCCGCCTTGGGACATCGCCTGGCGGCGCGCCGGCGCCGGCGCCGGCGCCGCAGCGGCGGGCGGGGACGTCGCGGGAGGCTCGCCGGTGACGCCGCGGGCGGCGTCGGTGACGCCAGCGCGCGCGGACGCGCTGGGGTGCCTGCTGGCCCGCGAAGTGGCGGACGTGCTGTTTTGGGAGGAGGAGGGGGCGCCCGAGGCGGCAGCGCCCGGCGCGGCAGCGCCCGGCGCGGCAGCGCCCGGCGCGGCAGCGCCCGGCGCGGCTGCGCTCGACGCGGCAGCGCCCGAGGCGGCCGCAGGGGTGCCCGAGGCGGCGGCGGATGCGTGCCAGGCGGCCGTTGCAGTGCCCGAGGCGGCCGCGGCAGGGGCGCTTGAGGCGGCTGAGGAAGCAGCAGAAGCAGCAGCAGCAGCAGCAGCAGCAGCAGAAGCAGCAGCAGAAGCAGCAGAAACAGAAGCAGAAGCAGCAGCAGCAGGGGCCGGGGGCACGGCAGCAGCTGAGGACGAAGTAGCCACTGAGGCCGCAGCTGCAGCAGCAGCAGCAGCAGAAGCAGCAGCAGAAGCAGCAGAAACAGAAGCAGAAGCAGCAGCAGCAGGGGCCGGGGGCACGGCAGCAGCTGAGGACGAAGTAGCCACTGAGGCCGCAGCTGCAGCAGCAGCAGCGACCAAAGCCGGCGCGGCGCAGGATGCGGCCGAGGCTGCAGTCGGACGCGACCTGCGCCCCGGAGCCGGTGCGCCAGCTTTGGCGGTGGCAGAGGCAGAGGCAGAGGCCGGGGCGGAGGCGGAGGCGGAGGCAGCACAGGGCAGGGAGGGCTGCGGCGAAGGCGCTGCCCCGCCGCCCGCCGCCGCCCCCGCCGCGCGCCCGCCAGACGCCGACGCCGCCGCCGCCGCCGCCGCGCTCCGCGCCGCGGCGAGCAGCCTGCGCGCGCGCGGCGAGGGCGCGCTGGCGGCGGCGCTCGAGGCCGAGGCAGGCGGCGGCGGCGGGGGAAGCTTCCCTGGCGACGCTGAGCTGGCGCGGCTGCAGGGAGAGCTGTGGGGCTGCGTTGAGCGCCTCGCGTGCGCCCCGGACCGGCACTGAAAAAACCCCTTGGGCAACGGTGGGTTAGAGTCCAAGCGTCCCGGCCCCCTCCCGACCGACCATCAACGGGGCCCCAGCTGCTGTTGCCGCTGCCGGCTTTACGCTTGCCTCTCCCTGCCACGTTGCTGCTTACAAATGCTCTTGTGCACGCGAGGCGCGGCGAGGGGCGCCCCTCACGGGGCGGCGCGCGCGCGCGCCTCGGTAATGTGCCACACGCTCCTTGCGGGTTAAGTTCGGGCGGGCAGGCCGGCGCGGCGGCCGGCTTGCTAGGCGCTGGCGCAGCAGGGCCGGCAAGTGCGTTTTGCAGCGGCCCAGGGGGTGCGGGGGAGGGTGGGGGAGGAGGGGCCCGCAGCCGGCGCGCGAGGCGGGGCGCGCGCGTGCATTCGGGTGCTTGCTCCCGGGCCTGCTGACAATGGTGGTAGGGGCAGCGCAAGAGGTGCGTGCGACCGGGGCATGCATTTGGACGGGCACGCCTCGCCCCCGACTGGGGAAACCTGAAGACGCGCGCCGGGCGGCGCGCATCGATGCAACTCGGCCGGGGCGCGGCGCGGCGCGAGGGCTGCTGCCGGCGCCGCCGCCGCCGGGTCAATCTGGTCCGAACCTGCCGCGCTGCTCGGCAAACCTATGCGGGGACGACGGGGTGGGGTCAAATGTATTAAGCAACCATGAATCAACGTCATTTGATGACTAAAGAGGCGTCCCGCCAGGGCCCCGCTTATTCCAGCGGGGTCCCCGCGGCGGAGACCCGCCCGGCGCCGGCGCGGCGGCGCGCCGCCTCTCGCGCGCGTTCACAGCGCGACGAGCGCCGCGAGCGCCGCCGGCAGCAGCAGCGACGCCAGCGCCGCGAGCGGCGCGGCCGCGGCCGGCGCGGGGCCGGACGCGCCGTTGGCCATGCGGCGGCGCGCGGCCAGGAGGGCGCTGATGCTGGAAGAGCCGCCGGGCGCGAGCACGCCGTCGCCGACGGGCTTCTGCGGCCGCACCACTGCGCCGCCGGGTTTGAAGCTCAGCACCGACGGCGGCGGCAGCACCGGCGGCGCCTGGGCCTGCGCCTGGGCCTGCGCCTGCGCGCGCGCCGCGGCCGGCGGCGCGGGCAGCTCGTCCGCCGCCGCGGCGGCGGCCGCGGCGGCGGCGGAGGCGGCGACCGCCGCGGCGGCCGCCGAGGGCTTGGACGCGAGCACGCCGTCTCCGGTGGGCAGCATGGCGGCTGGGAGCGGGGCGGTCGCCGCCACAAAAGTTGGGATGAGCGTCATCCCGGGGGGGAGGTCGATGTTGGGGCGGGAGGGGGCCTTGGGGGCCTCTGGCTCTGGAAGCTCGAGGGGCAGCGGCTCCTCATCAGCCTCAGCCTTGGTGGCCTCAGCCGACAGCGCGCCGCGCGGCGCGGGCGCCGCGGCTGCGGCCGGCGCCGGCTTGGCGGGCGCGGCGGGGGCGGGGGCGGCCGCGGGCGCGGGCGCGGGGCCGGCCGTCTTGGCGGGGGCCTTGCTCTGCTGCGGCGCAGAGGCGGGCGCCGGTGCCGGCGCTGCCGCCCGCGCTGGCGCCGCGGCCGGGCTGCTGGGCTCCTCTTTCATCTCCTTCTGCTTCATTGGGCTGGCTTCAAGCTCCAGGCTCTGAGCGGGCGCAGGCGCGGGTGCCGGCGCGGGCGCCGGCGCGCGCGCCGGTGCGCGCGCCTGCAGCGCCGCGCCGGCGCCGGCGGGCAGCATCCCTGCATCGAAGAAGAGCGCCGCCGCCTCGGAGGGGTCTAGCAAGGTCACGCCCTGCGACGCGGCGCCTGGGGGGAGGCGCGGCGACGGCGCGGCGGGCTGTGTGCGGCGGGGCGCAGCCGGCGGCGGGGGCTGCGGTGGCGCAGCCAGCAGTCCGGCACGCCGACTGACCGACCCGCCCGCCGCGGCCTTTACGAGCCGGCAGAGCCACCTAAACAGTCCCGAAAATCCCAGATAACACCGCTCACCGCTCAGCGCGAGCAGCGCCAGCGCCAAGAGGCTCACGAGCCGCAGTGGTTTTGCCGCGGCCATCCAAACGGGAGGCCGAATGGCCCTGCAGCGGGGCGTATACAGGATTTTAGGCGGTATTAATAAATATTCCGCGAGCTTGCAAGAAGGCTGTCTCGCGGAGCACGCCAGCCTCAGGAGCCGCCGCGGGCGCGCACCTCGCTGCCGCAGGAACGTTGAAACCGAATAGCCGTCCTAATAAATTTTCTTATGGCATTTAGCTGCGCGCTGAGGCGTTGAGTTGCGCGCTGCAGGCACACCGGTGGCGCGCGGCGGCAGCCATGCGGACTGCCGAGTGCCCCGCAGCCAGCGGCGGCTTGGCCGCCGCCTTGGCGCTGCCATGGTGCCATTGACAAGCATAAGAGCAATCCTCAGCCATTTCCCTGCATTATCAGCTGCTCTGCTGCATCGGCCGGCCCAGGCGGCGGGGTTGCTCGCCCCAAGCTGCTTTGTTGCCGTGAGTGCAGCAGCACTGCCCCACCATCGGCGCTCCGGAGCACTCGGCTCGCTGCTCCCTGCATAGGCAGCTCAGTAACGGGCGGCACGGAGGGACGGGACTCGACTCGCCGCCGAAGCCGCTTGGCGCACGCGCTTGCGTCAGCGCAGGCCAGCCCCGCCGTAACGTGGCCGGGCGCGCCGTAAGCGCGCGCCGCTCGCGGGCCGCCTGCCTGGCCGCAGCCCGCGTTCGTGCCGTAGGCGTGTAATGCAAATAATGACCGATTGGAGGGTGCAAAGCCGGGCCAGCGGGGCTGTGCTGCGGACTGCAGTGCTGGCCGTGGACGCACACAGCGCGCTGGGGGCCTCCCGCGCGGTCAGCCACCCGTTGTTTTGCTCTCGATGCAATGTTAACAATCTCCCGCTTTTTTTAACGCGGGATCCCTGCCTTCCAGCGGTGACGGCACCACCTGGTGACCCCGCCGGTGGCCTTTCTTCCAATCGCGCAGCTATTCGGCCTCGACGGACATTGGAAGGCATTATTTGATTCATTTAACGTTCTATAAAGCCCCCGAAAGACCGTCTCCACACGCCTGGCCGCCCACACAAATGGCGCCCACACAAATGACGGCGCTCGGGCTGGCGCTCGCGCTGGCCCTCGCGCTCGCCGGTGAGCCCCGCCGGGGCATGCAGCACTGCATGCATGCAATGCAGCAACAGTGCACAGCGGCACAGCCCTGGCCGGCGGCGGCGCCGCCGCCTCGTTCCCCTCCCCCCCATGCGCCGCTCCGTGACGCTACCAGGCCCCCACCCCTGCTCACCCCCGCGCATGCGCCACCCCACCTCAAACGGGCCACATGCATGCCCCCTCCCCTTCCTCCCCCTCCCCCCCCTCCGACCCCGCCCCCATGCCCCCGCGCCCGCCGCCGCCCCCTCGGCCCCGCCCGCAGCCGCCCCCGCGCGCGCCGCTGGCCCGGCAGGCATGAAGGTTTTCGCGACCAACATGCCAACCACAAGCCCCACCCTGGAGGGCGCCCTGCGGGCGCGGGAGGAGGGGCAGCGGCACCCTTTCGACCGCAGCAACAGGGCCGCGACGCCCGAAGGCACCCCCTTCGTCTGGTGGGCGGGGTTGGGGGTTGGGGGCTGGGACTGGGACGGAGCGTAGGGGCGCGCGGGGGGGGGGGGGCAGGCCTGGCTTTCCACTGGCTGAGCAGCCGGCGCGCTGCCTGTTTTGTTTGTTGAGCGTCCCGACGGCACAGCGCGGGCTGAACAGGGCCCGCGCCTCGGACACGGCGCGCGCAAAAAGCAATTCCTCCACCCCAATCGCCGCGCCGCGCCGCAACGCCTCCCCTCCTTCACCCCCCCCCAAAAAAGGTGGACCACCTACCTCCACCCATCCCTGCCGGAGCCCGGGGTCACGCGCTCCTTCACCTTGGTGGGTTCAGGGTTTAGGTTAACCCCCAGCCCAAAACACATGCCCCCCCACCGCCCACTCCCCCCCTCAAACCCCACCCCCAAACCAAAACACGCACGCCCTGCCCCGCCTCGCCCACCTCTTTACTCCCCTCCCAAAACGAACCCCCAAACCCAAGCCTCCCAACCCCCAACTCCCCAAACCCCAAACCCCCAAACTAATCACCCAACCCCCAAAACCAACCCCCCCAACACCCAACCGCAGTACGTCGCCAACACCGGCGGCGTGACCATCCCCAAGGTGCGGAGCCGAGCGGTTTTATAATACGGTGCCACCTTTTTGCGTCGAGTGGGCGTCAGCTGCATTTGCCGGGCCTCCCGGCGGGCGGCTCCAGGCCTGCGCTGCGCCGGCCAACCCTCCCCTCCCAACCTTTGTCGCGCGCCGCGCCCGAAAAAGCTCCCACCCCCCTGGCGCGCGCCCCTCCCCCACCCCCCGCGCGAAAACGGAACCCGCGGCCGCCCCTCCCTCCAACCGGCCGCAGGGCGTGGTCGTTTCTATCTGGGCGAACCGGACCGAGGTCCCCACCTGCAACAGCACCGCCGGCGCCGACGCGGAGTATACCCTCCCCGAGCTGCCGGCCTTCAAGACGGCCACCCTCAAGATAAAGGTCAAATACCCAGAGACCCTGCTGGTCAATGAGACGGCGACCATGCGGATATTCCTGGACTCAACGTGAGGGGGTTATCCTAGTGGGGACCCGAAAGCCGGGGCCGGTCAAAGTCGGTCAAAGCCGGTCAAAGCCGGTCAAAGCGCGCGCTTTGGCGGTCGTTTCCGGCTCGGCGGCCTCCCGGGAACGCTCGCATGCAAACGCATGCAAGACCGCCCCCGCCGGCCGCCGCACCCCCACGCGCCCGCCCGCAGGTGCTCCGTCAGCGCGGAGTCCCCCGACGGCGAGGCGGGCCCCAACCAGTGGTACGGCAACAGCCAGGTCGTGGCAAAGGGCACCAAGTACGCCTACATCGCAATCGACATGCCTTCGCCGGATGACTTCCCCTACGGGACCTATTATATGAACGTCGCGAAGACCGACCCCGCCGTGCTGGTCGCCAACAACGCCTATTCGCTGACGCTCAAGATCAGGAACCTGGGTGCGCGCGCGCGCGCGCGCGCGCGGCGGCGGCGGGCGTTTTGGCAGTTTTCACACGAAAGAACGCCCGCCCTGGCCGAACCGCACGCGCCAAACGCAGAAAAACGCAACGCTGACCCCCGGTCAAACCCCGCGCCAAGCGCAACTAGCGTTGACCCCCGGTCAAACCCCGCGCCAAGCGCAACAAAGACCAACGAGCGCCGCCCCCTGGCCAAACCCCGCAATAAAAACACCAACCCGGCGCGCAGGCACCGCGCCCACTGAGGACGGCGTTGTGGCGGGCATCTGGAAGAGCATCTTCGACGCCAACCCCTCCCCCTGCACCACCGAAAAGGGCACCGCCGTCGAGCTGCCGAAGCTCGGCCCGGGCAAGTCAAAGACGTGGGTGATCCGCTTTTGGGGCGGGCGGGGGGTGCGCGAGCGGGGGCGGGGGCGGTTTGGTTCCCCCCGCATGCCGACAGCCGCGGCAACAGGGCCCCGCTGCCGCACCAGCCGGGCGGCGGGGGTACAGGCCGGGGGCCTTTGGTGTCAGTGCACCCAGCGACCCGAGGGCAGCGAGCGGCGCAGGGGGGAGCCTCTGCAAATGCGCCTTCCCCCTCCCCCCAAAAAACCAGCCCGCAAGCGGGCCCGCGCCTTCTCCACCCACCCAAAAAGGCGCCTCCCAACCACCCCTCCCCCCTCCCAAAACAACACCCACCCCGCAGCATCAAGGTCGACCTCCAGGCACCCCTGAGCTCTTACTTTGGCTACCCCTACGAAGTGCTCACCATCTTCACCGACGCGACCTGCAAATTGTACTCGAGCCCCTCTGACGTCGGGATCCAGCTATACCGTGGGTTGACTTTTTGACCTTGAGGCTTGACCTTGACGCAATGGGGGGACCACGACGGGGGGCGGGGCCGCATTGCTTTGGCGCATCCAACCAGCCCCTGAGACAAACCGGACCACCCAACCAACCAACCAACCAACCCCACGCAGAGTTCATTTCCCCATTCAGCGCCGTCTTTGTCGGCGTGCAGGACAAGGCGCAGCTCACCTTTAGCGTGAAGACCAGCCCCAAGCAGCCCAAAGCCAACGAAACGATGACTCTTTCGGTCAAGGTGGGGCGCTGGGGCGCGCGAGAGTGGGGCGTCCTGGTTTACAGAGGCCTGTGGTCCGGTTTTGGAAGCCTGGTGCATCAGAAACATTTGGGGGTAGGGTTGCGCCTGGTTGGGTGCGCGAGAGTGCGCATTGGGACTGCTCCATCCTTTCAAACACTTGGAAGCCCCCCCACAAACGATTGGGACCCCCCACAAACGATCGGGCACCCCCCCGCAAACAGTAGGAAACCCCCTCCCCAAATGCCCCCCCCAGTTCCGAAACGGCGGCACCGCCGACGGCCCCATCGGCCGCGTCGCCGTTTGGTACAAGCCCGCCCCCGAGTGGCCGGCCCCGGCCTGGGGCGGCTACTGGGCCTACGACGCGTCGCTGTACCCCATCGATTACGTCGCCCACGCCGATTTCTCCGAGCCGGTCAAGGCCGGAAGGTCAAAGGTGTTCAAGCTCAGGGACGTCCCGGCCCCGCCGTCCCCCGGGTGGTGGCAGGTGTCCGTGCTGCCGGACGCCAACGCGACGCAGCCCGGCAGCCAGGAGCTTTACCCGACGCCGGTGTACGCCGCTTTCGAGGTGCTCGCGTGATAGATGCGCGCCCCCGGGCCCGGGCGCCGGCCGAAACGCGCCTTTCGAATCGACGGCCGCCGCCGCTGCGGGTGCGTTTTCGGCGCTCGCGGCCCTTTCGTTTCGAATCGGGCGGGCGCCTGCAAAGGCGCCGCCGCGGGCGCCGCGCGTCGCCCCGCCTTGCAATCTTTCGCGCGCCCGGGGCCGGCCCAAAGCGGGCGCCGCGCGCGGCACGGATTGTCCACCGCGCCCGGACGGGCGCGCCGATTTGCGCGCCGCCGCGCCAGCGCGCGCGCGCGCCTTGCACGAACCGGCACCGTCCCCAATTTGGCGAGATTTGTCATGAACCGTCAGCCAGCCCTTCCATAAATACTACCCGCGCCCGATCCCATCCCATCAGAGCGACTCCCGGTCGCTCCAACTCGGAGCGTTTGAAACGGCGCGCCGCGGGCGGGCCGATCCGTCCCCGCCTCGGCCGCCCCGCAGCGGGCGGCGCGCCTCGACACTCCGCACCGCGCGCGCGCCGCCTCGGCCGGCGCCGCTCGGCCGGCGCGCGGCCGAGGCGGCGCGCGCGAGGGCTGCGATCTTTCCAGGGGCCCACCAGTCCGTGGCTTGCCCCCCCCCCTTCGAATCGGCCCGCCCCGCCTTCACTTTCATTGCGCGGGCGGGCGCGCGGCTCACCTCCAAAACCAAAAAAACCCAGGACACCCGCCCTGTTTCCGATATTAACAAACCCACGCAAGCCCGCAAGCCGCTTAAAAGCCGACACTGCGCATCCCCCCCCAAAGACAAATAAATCCCCGCGGGCCTGAAGACTTGAAAAAGGCCAAAGACTAAAAACTGGCGGTGGCGTCGGAGTCGGCACCCCATGCTGCGGCCGTCACTCGCACCGCCGCCGGTCACCGCCCCGGCCCAAAACGGCGGCTTCTATCGACCCCCCAATCGCTGTAAACACGTGCGCCCTAACGGCATGCAAAATCTGGCCGCGGGCCACCATTCCCCCAGACTTTCTTGGCGGGCTGCCGGGCATCCGGGTTTGTGATAAAGAGGGCCCGCCCCAAAGGCGTTCCATTCGGTTACACCGCCAGAGGGAGGGGGCGCCGCAAACGGCTTGGGCGCAAAGAATGCCGAGGGCGGGGTGGAGTGGGGTGGGGGTGCTGTCAAGCTGCGACGCGCCGCGGGGGGCTGCGGGGGCCGCGGCGGCGGCGTGGGGGTGGGGAGCGGCCGTCCGCCCCAAGCGCGAGTGGCCGTGGGGCGGGGGACTGATGTGGGGGCAGGCAACTGCTACAATCACCGGCCCGGCAGCGGCCGCAAATGGCGGGGGAAAAAGGTACAATGGAGCGGGGCGGGGCGGAGCGGAGGCCGCCGGCCCCGCACGCCGGGCGCCGTCGCCGGGGCCGCCGCCGCGGGCGACCGCGCCAGGCGCACGCCCGCGCTCCGGGCCGCGCCCCCGCCCGGCGGCGGCTCACACCGCGGCGGCCGCGGCTTGGCAAGGCGCCGCGCGCGCGCGGCCCGCTCGCGCCTCGCAGGAAGCCCCGCGGCGCCGCGGGCCGCGGCCGTCCGGCGGCCGCTCTCCATGCCGGCCGCCGGCGCCGTAAGCAGCACCGAGGGTGTGTCACGCCCCTCCGCCGCCGGCGACGTAATCATTAGTAACGGCTCCTCAAGACCCCCCGTCCATCCCCGCCGTGAGTGACTCAACGTCCACCTCGGCCTCCACCACGGGCGCGTCCGAGGCGGCCGCCGCGGGGCTGTTGGTCACGGGGCCGTGGGCGTCGGAGGCGGCCACGCGGTATATGATGCGCCCCAGGATGGAGGAAAGGGGGATGAGGTGTTGGGGAGTTCGGAGGGTTTGGGGGAGCCGGGGATCGCTTGGCTGGGCGTTTGGGGTTGGGGGGTTGGGGCAAGAGTGTTCCAGGGCTTGGCAAATGCAGGCAACAGCCCCCGCTCCAACGGCAGCACGCAGCAGGAATCTAAAAAAAAGCGCGCGCGCGCGCGCCGCGCCCCCCACCAAACGCGCGGCTGTCCACCACGTCCGGCGGCTCCATGGCGGGGTTGTCCGCCAGCACCCAGCAGTGGCCCGGAGGCACCCGGAAGGGCGGCTCCTCGGGGTCGTCCGAGACCATTTCGTGGGCCTCCAGCGCGGCCACGCGGCGCACCATGACGTGCTGGCCTGGGGGATAGGATAGGAAGTTGTTGGGGGGCGTTTTGTTTGGGGGGAGGGGTGGGGTTTGCTTGCGTCGGGGTGGGGTTTGCTTCGGCGGGGAGTTTGTTTTCGCGGTGGTGGGTTGGCGGGCAGCAGGGTGGGTGCGGTGGTGGGCATGGGCGTGTTGGTGCGGCACGAGGACGGTCCTGGGGGGGGGGGCGCAAGCGCCGCGGTGCCGCCCCAATGCAGCCCATTGCCGGCCTGGCGCCACCCTGCTCCCGCGCACGCGCGCGCGGCGACGCCCACCCTGCGCGTCGAGGGGGCTGCTGAACGCCACCACGTCGCCGATGCCGATGGTGCGGGGCGAGGGGCGGGGGATGAGGCGCACGACCTGCGCCGGGGGGGAGGTGGGGAGGGGCGGGGGAGTGGTGGGCGCGGGCGCGGGCGTGGGCGGGCCTTGGCTGCGGGGCGGGGCGGCGATCGGCTTGCAGGCGGGGCGGCGCGGCCCGGTGCCAGCGGCTGGCCGGTCGGGTGCGGCCGGTGGGTGGCCACACGCCGCCGCCGCCGGTTGCATCAGCCGCGGCCGCAGCGGCCCGTGCGGCGGGCCGCGGGCAGCCTGGCAGGCGCGGGCGCGCGCCGCGCGCGCCACGCGTTCTCAACCCACGCACCAGCTTTTCGACCGCCGCGGCGTCCTCCTGCGCCTGCTTGTTCAGGCTCGGCGCCATGGCCGCGCCGGCGATGTACATGACGCTCGTCAGCGGCTTGCTGTAGGCCTCCCGGAACTTGGAGAGCGCGACGCCGGCGCTCTCGCCCAGCGAGAGGCGCGCGCCGGCGGCGGTGCGCGCCGACAAGTCGGACATCGCCGCCTCCAGCGCGGTCATCGCCTTGAGCAGCACATAGCGGCTTGGCAGCGGCTTTGCCGCGCTCATGCTCATGCGCGGGGCGGGCGGGCTGCCGGGGGCGGGCTGGGGAGGGACCTCGCTGGAGCGAGCTCCGGTCCAGACGATCTGCAGCGGCCGCCTGCGGGGCCCTGCAGCGGTCGAGGAGGTGAATAGAGTTGCTCCTATCACTCTACCACCGGTGCAGGCCGCTGGAACGCGCTGAGGCGCGGCCCGAGACCCGCGGGGCCCCCTGTCGTGCTGCAAGAGGGCGGGGAACGCAACGAATGGCGTGCTGGAGACAGCGGTTGAAGCGGAAGGCGCAGGCCGGGAGAGGGACGCCGCGAATGGCGCACTGCTGCTGCGCAGCGGTTTCATCACCCGCCTGGCGCGCGCGGTGTGGTGCCCCGCTGGTTTGCCGCAGCTGTGCCGCACCCCTGCCGCGGACCAAGGTTACGGTTACACACATACAACGCGGGGACCTGCCAACGCGGGGGAAATCTACAAGCATGTGCAGGGCACTGCGATAGGAGGGGGGGAACACGGACAGATTGGGTGGGCGGGAAAGCGGGGGCGCGGGGAGGTGGCTGGCTGCGGGTCGCTCTGTCTTTGGCGCGCCAGGGAGTGCGCGTCCGGCGCGGCGCGGCGCGGCGCGGGGCCGCGGGGGAATGGAGGCAGGGTGGGACTTGAGGCCCGCGCGCGGCACCGGGTGCGTGCGCGCGTGCGGGCGGCAGGCGGGCAGTGCGTTTTGGCGGAAGGTGCGTGGGGGGGAGGGCGGGAGCATCCGCCCCCGGGGCCAGGGGCGGCGCCCCTTGCGCTAAGCAACAGCAGGGTCGGCCCGAAAAGAGACGCAGGAGGCAGTGCGCGCTCCTAGGGGGCCGGCTGGGCCCGGCCGGATAAAAAAAACGCGCGCGCATGGCGCGCGCATGGCCGCGCATGGGCCGCGCATGGCTGCGCCCATGACCGCGCGCCCTCACCGCACCGGCTCCCCGCCGCCGCCGCCGCCGCCGCCGCCCTGGCCGCCGCCGCCGCCGCCGCCGCCCTGCCCGCCCCCCTGCCGCTGCGGGTGGAGGGCGTCCTCCAGCAGCGCCCGCTTGTACTCATCCCGCAGCCGGGCAGCTTCCTCGTACCGCCCGTCCGCCAGGGCAGACTCCATGGCCACCACCATGCGCAGCACGCGGTTGGTGGTCATCTCGTGGACTATCGAGGTGTGGAACGTGCTGGGGTTGGTTGGTTTGGGGGGGGGGGGGGGGGGGGGGGGTGAGTGTGTAAGGGGCGGCAAGGCGTATGTGTGTGTCCTTGGGGGGGGGGGGGGGGGGGGGGGGGGCGAGGGGGGTGTGAGTGTGTAAGGGGCGGCAAGGCGTATGTGTGTGTCCTTGGGGGGGGGGGGCACGGCAGACGCGCGCGCGCGAGCGGCGTCGGGGCCGACAACCAAAGCCACCCCCACGGCCCCGGCCAGCAAGCCAAAGCCGCTGCCCCCCAAAAACAAAGGCCTCCCCACCCACCGCGCGTCCTCAAAGCGCTCCTCCTTTATCGCCAGCTCCTTCTGCAGCTGTATCATAACCGTCGGGTCGTCGAAGCTCGCAATGGCGTCCCGGCAGGACCGCACGATCTCGGCATTGCTCTCCCCGCGCGGCCCGTGCCCGGCGCCGCCGCCCGGGTGGCCGCCCGCCGCGGCGGCGGCGTCGGCGGCGGCGGCCTCTACCAGCTCCAGCGGCGGCACCGCGGCGGTGGCGGCGATGTCGGCTGCGACGTAGATCGGCGCGCCGAAGCGGGCGGCGAGGTTGATCGCGTCGCTGGGGCGGGCGTCCAGATCGACCTCGGCCGGCTCCGAGGCAGCGGCGGCGGCGTCCGAGGCGGGGGCGCGCGGGGCGCGGGCGAGGTGGATGCGGGCTATGTAGGTGTTGGCGACGATGCTGGTGATGCGCACCTGGGGGGGAGGGGGCGGATGGTTGGCGGGCGGCGTTTGGCGGGCGCTTGATGCGGTGGGTGCTTTGGCGGGCAGCGCGGGTGTTGTGGGGGCGAGGGAGGCGCCGCCGCCGCCGCCGCCGGGACACGGGGCCGCGGGCCCCACTGGCGCCGCCCTGGCCGCGGCGGCGGCGGCGGCGCGACCGCCACCCCCGCGGGGCGCGCCCCGCCGGGCGCGGCGCCGCCGGCCGGCCGGGCGGAAAGCGACGAGGGCCCGGCCCGGCCCGCGCGCACACCTTTGTCACCCGCCAGCCCACCGCCTCCAGCATGGCCTTGGTCAGGTCGTGCGTCAGCGGGCGCGCCTGCCGCTGCTTCCCCATCTCCTTGATCAGCGCGTTTGACTCTGCGAGGCCGATGTGGACGGGAAGGAAGCCGGAGCCGTCGTGCAGACGCAGGTACACCACCGCCGCGGCAGCGGACGTGCGGACCGTGTCGACCGAGACCTGGCGGTGCGGCGGCGGCGGCAAGGGGTTGAGCGGCGGCGGCGTGAGCGGCCGCGGCGGGCGGCGCGCGCGGGTGGCGAGCGTGGCGGCGCGCGCGCGCCGCTGCTCGCGCCGCGCGGCACGCTGCGGCGTCCGCGCGCCGCGGTAGGCACGGCAGTACGTTCACACCGCAGCCTGCGGCGCGGCCGGCCCGTCGCGCCCTTCGAGATCGGCCGTGAGCGCACCTCTACGTAGCCCTCCAGGAAGCGCTCCCCGTCCGGGGAGGCGCGCGACACGCGGAAGGTTCTGATGCGCGGGGCGCGGCACACAGTGGGCGGCAGGGGGCGGACGACCAGGGGCGCGGGCCCCCGAGCTGCTGTCGGGACCCGCGCTAGCATCGCGGCAGCCGGTTCTCGCGCTGGATTTCGGTTCAAACAGGCAGCGGTCGCGGCCGTACGTTGAGGTTTGAGCGGGGAGCCGTGCCCAGCGCGCAAAAAGTCTACGGGCCGCGCACCGCCGCGCGTGCGGCGCGGTGCCGCCTTGGTACGGTACCGCAACGCGAGGCGGGGCCCGGCGTGCGGGCGCCCCATGCAGCGGCCTTCCGGCTGCCGGGTGGGCTGCTGCTGCACCGGCGGCGGCGGCAGCGGCTGAGCAATTGGGGGCCATCGAGGCGGCAACGAGGCAACCAGCACCTGCCCAACTGGACACCATCCACCCCTCCCTCTCCCCCACGAGCCGCCAGCGTCGTTCAGGAAACTATCATTACCCAAGCTCCGTGCCGCGCCGCAGGCCGGCCAGCAGCCGCGCGGGCCGCGCCGCGGCCTCCGGCACCGCGGCACGCATCAGGAGGCGCTGCGCCCCGCGCGCCCGCGCCGTCCCGCAATCGCCAGGCCAGTCCCGGATTCGGGGTCTTCAGGGGTCTTCCGTTCTTGCTTGGTCGGCGTCTTTGTTGCTCAGTCAACGCACCGCAAGCGGTGACAAGGGGATGGATGGTGTTTCCTTGGTTGGCAGCAGCGCGGGGGCCGCTTACTTGCCAAAGAGGGTTGGCAGTGCAAAGTTGGGGATGGGGATGCCGCCGCGCTGGTTGGAGCCCTGCGCCCCGCCCCGGCCGGACAGGCCGCTGGGCAGCTGCGGGGGAGGTGCCGGGGGAGGGGGAGGGGGCGCAAAGGGGGGAAGGGGTTGTGGCGGAGCCGCGGGTGGGCGGTGGGAGAGGGAGCGCGTGCACGGGTGCGCATGCGCATGCGAGAGCGGCGTGGCGGCAGACCAAGCCGGCGCGCGCCCGGCGCCGGGCGCGGGGCGCGCGGCGCGGGGCGCGCGGCGCGTCCCCCCCCCCCCCCAACAGGCTAGTTTGGTCGAGCCGACCGGCCGCCGCGCACCCCAGGGAAGAAGTAGGGGGGGAGGATGGTGACGTTGGCGGGGATAGGGACGACGGGGACGGCCGGGTTCTCGGGCCTGGGGATGATCTGCGAGGTCGAGACGGCAGTGGAGGGGCGGCGCTTTCAGGTGCTTTCAGGTGTGTGTGTGTGTGTGTGTGTGTGTGTGTGTGTGTGTGTGTGTGTGCGCGCGCGCGCGCTGTAAGGGATCGGCGGCAGAGTGCCGTGGGGGTTTACAGAGCAGGCGGTGTGGCTGGCAGCGCGCCCACGGCTGCGGCGTCGCGGGCGGCCCGCGGCCCGATCCGCCCCGCGGCACGGCACGCACCGACTGCTTGAGGTCACTGCGAGGGGGCCGCCGGGGGGGGGGGCGATGGTAGGGGCTTTAGATCGCGTCACGAGTGGCGGCGGCGGGCGCGACGGCGCCGGCGCGGCGTGCGCCCCCCAAGGCCCCGCTCCAAGGCCCCGCTCCAAGGCCCGGGCCCGCGGATCGCGGGCGAAATGGCTCACCGGGCGGCAGCAGCAGCCAGCAGGCAGGCCAGGACGGCCACGAAGGCGAAGCGCGCCATTTTTTGGGGTTGGGGCGGAAACGCGCACGCGACTGGGCCCCGGCCGGGTGACAAGGTTTCAGCGAAAAGAATAGAACTTTCAACGCTCCGTGCCCCACCTGTAGCCGGCGCACGCGCCCCAGCGGCGGGCGGGCGCCCGAAAGCTTCCTGTCAGGGCACGACGCAACCGAGATCGGCGAGGCGCCGCATGACGCATGCATTGCGCACTGCTGCAGCACCCGTAGGCAAGGCCCGTAGGCGGGACGTATTGCTGAGCGGGCTGTCGGCTGGCAGGCATTGGCTGGCTGGCACTGGCTGGCTGGCATTGGCGCCCAGCAAGCGAGTTTTGCCTCTGGCAGCGCAGGCGCGGTTTCGCCATGCACACTGGCAGATTTGCCCGACGTATAGTGCCCCAACCCCGCTGGCCCCTTCCTTGTTCCCCCTCTGAGAGTGCGGTGCGTCAAACAGCGTTACCCGATGCATGCCGCGCGCTTCGCGCGCGCCGCGCGTGCCGCGCTGCAGAGCCATCCTGCTGGCCAGCCGGCCGTTGGGCGCACCCACAGAGGTGCGGCCCCGGACAAAAGCGGTGCCGCGGGCTTCGGACGCGTCGCAGAGTTGCGCGAGCGCCCGTCACACGGCAGCGCCGCATGTCCACGTTCGGGGGGTTCCTCGGTGATTGGGGGTTAATATAAGCAAATGGCGCCAAGACAAGAGACAGTCTTCCTCCACTCTCCGCCCCGTGCCGGGCCCCGCACGGCGCGGCGCGGCGTGTGCCGGCGCCGCGCCGCGCGGGGCGGCGGCGCGGGAGCAAGCGGTGCGAGCCGCTTACTTGCCCTTGCCGAGCATGGTGATGTTGGGCTTGGAGATGGTGGGGAGGGTGGGCATCTCGGGCTTGGCGATGGTGGGGAGGGTGGGCATCTCGAAGGACTTGGTGGAGTTGCCGGAGGAGCCCTTGCCCAGGGTGGGCATGGAGGGCAGGGTGGGCATGGAGCCCTGTTTTTTTCGGGGTGGGAGGGGGCGGGGCACGGGGGTTGGCGGGGGGCGCGGGAGCGGGGGAGGAGCGCGGGGGGCCGCGGTGCGCAGCGCGCAGAGCACGCCGGTGCGAGCAAAGCCGCGGCACAACGCGGCAAGCAAAGCGCGCAGCGAGCACGGCGGCCGCGGCGGCGGATTGGGGGGGGGGGCGGGGCCAGGCGCACCTTGCCCGCGGGGATCAGGGAGGAGATGTTGGGCTTGGTGATGGTGGGCAGGGTGGGCATCTCCGGCTTGGGGATGGAGGGCATAGTCATGTTGCCCAGGAGGGAGCCCTGTGGGGGGAAGGGGAGGGACGGAGGGGAGGGGTCAGGGGGACGGAGGGGGGAGGGGAGGGAGCCGGTGACGCGCCGAGCCGAGCGGTGACGCGCCGCGGGCGCTGCGGCCGGCGGGCGGGCGCGCGCCGCGGGCGCGGCCCGCGGGCCCGCACGC
The DNA here is from genome assembly GCA_003203535.1 of Raphidocelis subcapitata. Classification (NCBI taxonomy): domain Eukaryota; kingdom Viridiplantae; phylum Chlorophyta; class Chlorophyceae; order Sphaeropleales; family Selenastraceae; genus Raphidocelis; species Raphidocelis subcapitata. The sequence goes on along the minus strand of BDRX01000160.1, from coordinate 39,909 downwards.
GGCTGGCGGGCGCAAATCACGCGCTTCGCCTGTCCCACGGGGGCCGCGGCGCCGCTGGTCGGCCCGCGCGCGCTGGCGTAACCCGAGGCCCTGCCCTCCCCCCTCGCCAGGCGCACCTTGCCGGCGCCCTTGAGGTCGCTGCGGGGCGGGACAGGTCGCGATGGGCAATTGCGGCGGGTTAGTATCGATTCGAGCATAGGCGCGGGCGCGGGAGGGGCGCGCCAGCGCGGGTCAGACCGCCAAGGCGTTGCGATGGGGCCCTGCCCCCGGTCGCCAACTGGCCGCCCGTCCGTCGCGGGCGCCGCGCGCAGGCGCGAATGGCTCACCGGGCGGCAGCGACAGCCACGAGGCAGGCCAGGACGGCCACGACGGCGAAGCGAGCCATTGCGGGTTGTGTGTTGGGGGGAGGCGTGGGGGGTGCTGGCGAGCGAAGAGGCTTGCCGGGGGGTGTAAGGGAGGGCGAGGATAATTTGTGGCCGAATGAAGCTCTCGCTCATCAAAAGCCGGGGGAAACCGCGAAGTCGAAGCGTCACCAACGGCGTTGCCGGGGGGAGACGGCGTCTGCGGCCCCTGCGGGCCCGCGCGCCCCAGGGACGGCTTGGGAGCGACGATTAGAAGGATTCGCACCCAGGAGCGGGGGCCGGGAGCCCCGGGCGTCGCAGAACGGCGCCTCGGCCGGCGTCACTGGCAGGGTCGGCACACCCGTTTGCAACCCGCCCCGGGACAAGCAACCGTCCCCGCCGCCCCCTAGCGGGCCCTGCGGGCCCTGCGCTGTTGCCAGCGCGGCCAGGGCCTCATCAGCCCATATATAGGCATTGCAAACCCCCCCGAGAGCCCCGTGTGGCCGCAGCGACCCCGCGGACGCGCGTCGGCGCCGCGCGCCGCCGGTGCAGCGCCCCGCCCCCGCCGGCGGCGCGCGCGGCCCGCCCACGGCCCCTCGATTCCCCCCGCACCCATCCCATTGCTTGATTCTAGGCCTCTAAATGCATTTTCCAGCGTACATCACCCGCGCACTGGCCTCCGCGCGCCCCCGGCTGCCACCTGGCAGGGCAGGGCAGGACTGCGCGCCCAGCCGCGCCCACTTGCGCCGCGCCGCGCCGCCCGCAGCCGCGAGCAGCTTGCTGCCCAGCCCCGCAGGCCCCCCCCCCTGAATGAGGCCCCCCCCCTCACACCAGCGCGCGCTGCTGGCACCAGCGCGCAGACACATTTGAGAGTTTACTGGAGCAACGCTGGGCACAGAGAGGCATGCGCCGCTCACGCGCCCTTGACTGACATAAGCCGCCGCGCGTTGACCGCAGTCACCGACCTGCCGCGCCCCCCGTGCGCGCGGCGTCGCAGTGGCCGTTTTTAAGGGAGTTTGACGGAACGCCGAAAGCAGGCAGCAACAGGAGGCACGCGCAGCGGCTGGCGCGCCCCAACACGCGCCCCCCCCGGCTGCAACTGAAGCTGCCAGGGCCTGCCGCCCCGCCAGCCGTCGCCTTGCCGGCCCGCCGCCGCCGCCGCCGCCGCCACCACCCTGCCCTCCGCCCCTCAGGCCTTGACTGTCCTGGACTTCATTGCCTTCTTCATCTGCTGCTTGCGCAGGCGCTCCTCAAACTTCTCCAACGCCGCGGGGCCCTGCCTCCGCGCGCGCTCCTGGTGTTGGGTTTTTTTTCCGGGGGGCAGGGGCGTGTGCGCGGCTGAGGGCGGCGGCGGCGGCGGATGGCGCGTTCGGCAGGGCGCGTCACACGCGGCGGCAGCTGCGGTTGGGCGGCCTCCAGGCTCCAGCCCAGCACAGCCCTCGCAGCCGAGGCGCCCCGGACCCCCCCAAAACGCGCCCCCCCCTCTGGCCTGCTCCCCCCCCCCCCGCCCACCCGCTCCTCTGCCAGCCGCTCCATGCGCCGCTGCATCGCCGCCAGCTGCCGCTCCGCGTGCGGCCCGCCGCCGCCGGCGCCCGCGCCGCCGCCGTCCTCCCGCGCGCGCCGCTCCGAGCGCGCCGCCTCGACCTGCTGACGCAGCGCGGCCGCCTTTGACTGCGCGTCGGCGCTGAGTTTGTAACCGCCGACCTGGTCCAGCAGCAGAAACACCAGGTTCTGGATAGGGGGGTCGTGTTTTAAGTTTGGGCGTCGATTTTTGGGCGGTTGGGCTTTTTACGCGAACCGTGAGAGGCAGGCCTGCCTCTGGCCATTCGACCACCCCCCCTGCTGCCCCATCTCCCACGCGCCGCCGCCGCCGCCGCCGCCCCCCAGCGCGGCGCCGCCGCGCCGCTGCGCCCGCGCACCATGCACGGCCGCAGCTCCTCCACCCGGCCCGGCGGCGGCAGGTTGAAGGTGAAGAGCAGCTTCCGGCTCGGCTGGCCCAGGCCGCCCTCAGAGGTGAACACGATTGACCTGCGGCCCGGGGTGGGGGTTTGGGGCGTTGGGGTTGGGGTTGGGGGGTCGGGGTTGCATTTGGGGGGATGGGGGGCGGCCGGCGCGCGCCAAGTGGCCCGAGATGGCCGCGCGCGCGGCGCGCCACATCCCAGCCAAAACCGCCGCAAGCCCAAAGCCAAGCTCCTAAAGCGCCCAGGCCATCAAGCACCCCATGCCGTCGAGCGCCCCAGCACCCCAAAACCGCGCCCCCCAAAAGCCCGGCCGCCGCCCCCACCTGAGGTGCTGCAGCACGAGGGGCTCCCGCGCCACCGCCGCCTGCACGCGCGCGTCGCCGAAAAGGTCGTAAAACGCGGCCGCCGTCTCCGCCATTACCACCAGCCCCTTGCCGCCGCCCCCGCCGGCGGCGCCGCTGCCCGACGCGCCCGCGGCGGCGCCGGCGCCGGGCCAGAGCGGCAGGCGGTCCCGGGCCACCTCCACCCGTTTGGCAAAGTCCTTCACATCGGCGTTCGACTTTGCCAGCTGGCGCATGGGCTTGGGGGGCGCGACGGCCAGCACCAGCGGCGGCATGGCGCCCTCTGCCATCCACACCTCGACCTGCGCGGGCCGTTGTTATTGTGTGTGGGAGTGTGTTTGTTTGTTTGTTTGTTTGTTTGTTTGTTTGTTTGTTTGTTTGTTTGTTTGTTTGTTTGTTTGTTTGTTTGTTTGTTTGTTTGTTTGTTTGTGTGTTCCGCGTGCTGCGTTTGTGCGTGGGGGTATTTGCGTGTTTGTGGTGTCTGCGCGCTTTGAGCGGTGCGCGTGTGCGGTGCGCGGCTGCATTGGGAAAGGCCCCGGGCCACGGCAGTTGGGGGCCTGAGGACCAAGGCCGCCCCTCGATTGGCAACGGCCTCCCCAAAGCTGCCGCCGCGGCTGCGGCTGCGGCTGCGGCTGCGGCCGTGGCCGCGGCTGCACCGCCCCCCAAAACGCGCTCGCGCGCGCGCGCACGCACCTCGACGCGCGCTTCGCTCTGCCCGGGCAGCAGGCGGCGCAGCCAGTCGTGCCGCGGCGGCGTGGCGACGGTGACGAGCGCTCCCTCGCAGAACCTTGGGGGGTTCGGACGCGCCCGGGAGGGAAAGGGGCAGGTTGGGCAGAGTTTGGGGCGGCGGGACACACGGGGGGGGGGGGGCGAGGCACAGGGCGCCGCCTTACAGCGGGGGCTGCCGCGGGCAGCAGCTGCTGCTGCTGCTGACGTCAGCTGCTGGCGGCTGGCAACTGGCTGCTGCTGCGGGCGCGCCACCGGCGCGGCGGGGGGGCGGGCCGCGGAGCGGCCGGCTGCGACAGAGCTGCGGCCCCGCGCTCGCCCGGCGAGCAGTCGTCACCCGAGGCCAGATCGGGTGACGCCTCACCTCCGGCCGGAGCCCCAAAATTTGAACTCCGAGGGGCTTTCGCGCCAGTAGAAGCTGTCCTTGTCCTTGGTCTTGAGCCCGACGTAGCCGTGGTGGGAGAACTGCTGCGCCAGGAGGCTGGTGTCCGGGGCTGCGGTTCGGTTTGGGGGGGAGGGGCGCGTGGTCGCGGGCCGTGGGGGCGCCGCGCCCGCCCGGGCCCTTTGCGCGGGCGCGCGCGCCCGCGCGCACGCCGCGCCGAGCGTCCAGCTGGCTGCACCCGCCCGCCGAACCGAGTGGGAGCGCGCCGCATTGCGCTCCCGCGGGCGGTGTGCCGTCCGGAGCGGCGCGTGGCCGCTGGCAGCGCATCCGCCGCCGCAAGCGCTCCCACCCACCCGCAAACGCCTCCGACCACTCCATGGCGTGCAGCAGGTTCTCCCTGCGCCCGAAGAAGACGGACAGCAGGTAGAGCAGCAGCACGCCGATCAGCGCCGCCTCGACCGGGTAGCGCTCCGCCAGCTGCTGCGCGCGCGCGATCGCCGCGGCGGGCCCGCCCGCGCCCGCGCCCGCGCCCGCGCCGGCGGCGTCGCCCGCCTCCGCCGCCGTAACGGCGCGGCAGCAGGCCGCGGCCGCGAGCAGCGCGGCCAGCAGGCCGAGCCTGCTGCGGTTCATGGTGCACTGGCGGCAGGAGGACGCCTCGACCCAGCTCGCAGCTGCCCAGATCACACCCGTCGCTGTTCGTTCAACTCCGGTCCTGGGGCTCAACTCGAAACGTTTAAACAACCGCCAATCCCGGAAACGAACCCATACCGGTAGCGAACGCGCCGATCACCGCTCAGCCTTCCCCCGAAGGGCCGACCAGGGGCCGAGAGCGAGAGCAGGCTCCTGGGAGAGAGGAGATCTGCTAAAAAGGGGACGCCTAAGCGAGGCACAGCGGCGGCGGCGGCGCGGCGCAGCAGCATGGAGCGGGGATCGCCGGTCTCCAGCCCGCTGCCCATCGAGCTGTGAGCGGCGCAGCGCCGCTGCCGGAGCGCGAACCGCCCTGCCGCGCCGCGCGCATCGTGCCGGGCGCCGAGGAGGGGCTCGTCGCGTGCCCCGCGCGCCGCGCGGGGGGCGATCGCAGCGCAGCACGCAGCGCGGGGCCGCGCGCGCGGCCGCCCGCTGCCGGCCTGCCCCGCCCTAGCGCCTGCACCCCGCCGCCGCCCCCCTTCGGCTCACCAACCCCTCCCGTGTGGCACCCCTCGCCCCCTCCACACCCCCCCCCCCCCGCGCTCATCCCCGCAGCTACCCCCCACTTGCCACCGTGCTGCTGGCGGGCGGCCTGTGCGCGGCGGCGGGGTTTTTCCTTTACGAAGCGGGCGCCAACCGCCTCACACGCAAGGCCTCGCAGGTGGGCGCGGCGCCAGGGGATCATACATAGGCCTCCAAGGCCGGGGCCCACACCCAGACCCGCCAGTTGCCGCGCCTGCCTGCCGTGCGCGCATGCCGCAGGCCCGCTGCGCCACAAACGCGCGCCGCTGCGCCACAAACGCGCTGCCTGCTGCAGCCGCATGCCTGCTGCGCGGCAATGCGCGCCGCACGACTCCTTCTGTCTGCTGCAACCGCATGCGCTCAACCGCACGCGCCCAACCGCAGGAGCTGCTGCTCGGCGGCTCGGCGTCGGTGATGCTGGGGCTGGGCACGCTGTTCCTGCTGCTGTGGACCGGCGTGTGGGTCTGACCGGAGGCGCGCATGCGGGTCTGACTGGAGGCGCGCATGCGGGTCTGACCAGGGGCCGGCTGTACGCCATGCGTGGGCGGCCTTTGTAGGCGCCACCCGCGCACGCGCGCGCCAGGGCTGTAAACGCGCTGTTGCAACCCGGGCGGCGGGCGGCCGGCCGGTGTGATCACGCCGGGCGCATGCGGCGCGCTGTTGCGTGCGCGATGGGGAGGAGGGCGCCGGCCTGGGCGCAGGGCCGCGGCACGCGCGCGCGCCGGTTGCTGCGGCTGCCGGCCAACACCGGCCAACGCACCCGGCGGCGGCGGGCGCCAAACCCCAGAGCTGGATTTGAACTGGATTTGAAAAGGTCCACTTACACAAACGGGGGAAAGGAGTTGCGTCCCGGGGTGACGGGCTGTCCGCATCGGGCCGTGGCCGTGGTGTGTGTGTGGGCGGGTGTGCTGCGGAAGCAGGGGCGTGCCGCAGGCAGTACAGAGCGCGCGCGCGCGCGGCGCCGGCGGCGATCGGCCGGGCCGCGGGCGCCCGCGACGGCGGGGCGCCGGGCGCGGCGGGGCGCGTGGCAAAGTGGGCGGTGCGGCCCCGAGTGGGAAGTTTTGCCGCGAAGAGGGGGCGAAAAGAGAGAGTGCTGCCAAGTGTGGTCGGGGGTTGGCGCGGGCGGACGCGCGCCGTGCCGTGCCGTGCAGGCCGCAGGCGCTGCAGCACACAAGTCGAGGAGTGGGGGGCCGAAAAGCGGAACAAACGCGCGCGCCTCGTGAGTTCCGTTGCGGGCCGCGGCCCAAGGCGTGGGGTGTGGGTGTCGCTGGGTGGAGTCCTGTCTCCGCGCGCCGCGGCTGCGGCGGCGCAGCGCAGCGCAGCCGTCTTCAATCACCGTGAGAGTCGCAAACGGGGTGTTGGGGGGAGGCTTCTGGGGCCGAGACCGGGGGGCCGAAGCCGCCGCGCGCGCGTTGGGAGGGGGGGGGAAACAATGGGCTGGGCCGAAGTGCAGCAGTGCGGGCGGTCCGGGCGGGCGGGAGCGTGCGAATGGCATCTCGGGAAGGGTACAAATGTGGAGGCGGACCGGTCCTGGCGCGCGCGCGCGCGCATGCAAGCGTGCCGCGGGGCAGGGGCCGTGCGGCGAGGCGCTCGAGCATGCGCGCGCGCGCGCGAGGAGGCCGCCTCCGTTTTTTGGTCGCGCGCGGGGGAGTCGAGGGGGGGTCCTATGCAAGGGGATGGCGATGGCGGGGCGGGGCCGAGCGCTGTGCGTCAGCGGGCGGGTGCTGTCCGGGGGGGGGGGGGGGGGGGGGGGGGGGGGGGGGGGGGGGGGGGGGGGGGGGGGGGGGGGGGGGGGGGGGGGGGGGGGGGGGGGGGGGGGGGGGGGGGGGGGGGGGGGGGGGGGGGGGGGGGGGGGGGGGGGTGCAGAAAATGGGGCATGGAGGGCTGCCGCATGGAGGGCTGCCGTGAAAAACAAACGGGCGGGCCGGGAGCCGATGCTTCCTGCGCGGCGCCCCGTTTGGCGTTTAAGAATGGCGCGGCGCGCGGGCGCATGGCCGGCGCGCGCGGCTCGGGTGGGGCTGCGTGAGCCATGCATGCAGGCTGCGCTCGGAAATCGCAAATCTGATAAGGGTCGGGAAAGGCGCCGCGCCCCCAACTTGGGACGGGCTGCCCACCCTTCAAGCGCAACAGATGGGGGCGGCGCCGCGCGGGCGGCGAGCGGGCTGGTGTGTGTGGGGTGGGTGGGGGGTGGGTGGGTTGGGGAGGAGGCCGAGGGACGCGGCTGCCTGAAAAGGCGCGGCCCCAGGCGCCCCCCCCCCTCCGAAGCAGGCGCGGCGAGCGAGGCGGGCCCGAGCCCGGGGCCCGGAAGGGTCCGGAGTCCGGGCCCGGATCAGAAGCCGAGCGCGCTGACGTCCTGCGAGGCGGAGGCGTCGATGAATTCGATGTCGGGCTTGAACTCCTCGGCGGCCTCCTCCTCCTCGTCCGCCTTGGGCTCCTCCTCCACGGGGGCCTCCTCGGCGGCCTCGCCGCCCTCGCCCTCCGCCGCCTGGGCGTTGGCGCTCTCCGCCTCGGCGGCCTCGGCGGCCTCCGCCTCGGCCTCGGCGGGCGCGGGGCCCGGGGCGCCCTTGGCGGCGGGCGCGGGGGCGGCGGGCGCGGGGGCGCCCTTGGCGGCGGGCGCGGGCGCGGCGGGCGCGGGGGCGCCCTTGGCGGCGGGCGCGGCGGCGGCGGCGGCGGCGGGCATGGGGCCGGCCGGCATGGGGCCGGCCATCATGGGGCCAGCTGGCATGGGGCCGGCCATCATGGGCCCGGCGGGCATGGGGCCAGTGGGGCGGCCGGCGGCGGCGGGCATGGCGGTCAAGGGCATGGGCCCGGATCCCTTGGGCATGGAGGGCATCGCGCCGCCGTAAGGCATGGGGCCGGCGGGGGCGACGGTGGGCTTGGGGACGGGCGCGGCGGAGCCGAGGGCGTGCACGTTGGGGACGATTGTCTTCTGCTCGGGGGGAGAGGGAGGGGGCGGGGCGGGGGCGCGGGGATCGGGGTTGGGGGCGGGAGGGGGGAAAGGCGGGGGGGGGGGAGCCGGGGGCGCAGCAGGCGCGGCGGGGCGGCGGGCTGGGCCCGCAGGGTGGGCGGGGGCGCGGCGGGGCAAGCGTCGTGCGGCGGCGGGGCGGGGGCCGGGGCCCCTCCGGGCGAGGCCGGTTCCGGATGCTTCGCGGCGCCGCACCGTGACGGCGCCGGTGGGCACGGGCTCTCCCATCTTGTTGAACATGGCGGCGCCGGTGATGGGGATCATCACGCCGCCCAGCAGGGAGCGGCGGGAGCCGGCGGCGGGCACGGGCCTGCGTGCGGGCGGGGGTTGGGGGTTGGGAGGGGGGAGGGCGGCGAGCTCGACGCCCAGGGGCGCGCGCCGGGGTGGCGCCATTGCGGCCCGGTTCGTGGGGCAGACAGGCGCGGGCCCCGCGCACGCCAGCTGCTCGGGGCGCGCGCGTCGCGCGCGCGCGACGAATCCCAGCTCCCGCGAAGCGTCCCCCACCCCACGCGCGGCGCGCACGCACCGCGCCGCGGCAGTGGCCGCAAGCAGCGCCAGGAGCGCGATGGTAGCCTTGATGGCCATTTTGAGGGGTGGGGGGGCTGGGCGAGCGCGGAGAAGCGTGGGGGGGAGCGCGGCGATGCACGAGTGGCGCGGACGCTGGGGATGGTGGCTTGACCTGATGCCCGGATAGATTGAATCCGACGATGCAATTAACGAATGCAACCGGGAGAGAGGCGCATCAGACCCGTCCAGAACACGATCCGAGCCCCGAGTTACACCACGTGTGGGCGGTGCGTTGATTGCGTGGTGCTTTTGGGGGCGTGCGGCGCTCCTTAGCGGCTTGGCCGTGCGACAGGGGTTGAATCGCAACCCCCTGAAGCGCTCTGGAGCCGGCGCAGGCCCGCGGGGCGCGGGGCGCGGGGCGCGGGCCCGGCAGTGCGAAACGAGGGCCGCGAGTTCTCGATCGCACCCCGAAGTGGCGCGAGCTCAGGCTGCGGGTGAAAAACGCCGATGCAGTGCAGAAAACGGATCTGCTGATGAGGCTGGTCGAGCTCGCGGCAGGGAGGCGCAGGCGGGAGGTTGTCAAGGCGCGACGCCGGGCCTGCTGCCCCCAAAAATTGCAGGCAGGGTGTCGGCCCCGCGGATACACACCGGCCGTGCGGCGTGGGGTGCACCGGAGCCCGGTGTCAGCGCTCGGTCAACGCGGGCTGTGGGAGCGGCATGCAGCTGGGCCGCGACTCTCCACGCCAGCACAGACGCCCGCACGGCTGCCCGCACTGCTGTGCTGCGCGGCCGGTGGTGTCACCACGCCAGGGCTGGCGCCGTTTTGAAGGGGTTAGGGCCCCGCGTGTCCGGCGTGACCCGCCCGTGAGCAGAGCCGGACCCGTTGACGGGCGCAGCCCCGGCCCCCGCGCGCCTGTGTGTGTGCGCGGGGGCGCCTGCGTGCGCGAATACCGCGCCGTCAAACCATCCAGCGGCCCCAAACGAGGCGTGCCAGCCTGCGCGTGCTGCCGTGGAAGCTCCCGCCGGGAACGGGGGACTTCGCGCGCGCGCCCCGCCCCGAGCGGCTTTGCCGCCGGCGGAGCCCGGCGGCGCTTGATAACCCTGCCACTCGCGGCCCTGCGCGCACGCGATCCCGGCCTAAAAAGCCACTGCATCCTCCTATCGATCCCGCCGCCTGCCGCCGGGAGCCGAGGGCGGATCGAGCTGCGGTGTGGCAGGTGCCGCTTTGCATCAGGGTGCTGGGGGAGGAAAGGGGCAACGAAAGCCCGCCCAGTGTGGGGGCAGGCGCGCGGCCGCGCCGCTGGCCTGCAAGCTGCGGCAGTTTCGCCCGCAGCGCAGCCGGCGGCCGCGCCAACGCGGCGCTGCCCTCCCCCGCAACGCAGCCCCCCACGCGCCGCGCCGCGCCGCGCGGCGCCGCACGTGCGCACGACACCAGGGTGGAAAGGGGGGAGCCCGCTTAATACAGGGCCCCGAGCATAGTGCAAGTGCAGCGCAGTTTCTCAGCGGCACCGAGGGAAAGGTAAATATCGTATCCGCGCTGCTCCTGGAGCCCGCGTTTTTGACGTGACCCGCCTGCCAGTCAGAGCCAGATTCGGACCCGTTGACCGGCGCAGCCCCGGCCCCCGCGCGCCTGTGTGTGTGCGCGGGGGCGCCTGCGTGCGCGAGTACCGCCGTCAAACCATCCAGCGGCCCCAAACGAGGCGTGCCAGCCTGCGCGTGCTGCCGTGGAAGCTCCCGCCGGGAACGGGGGACTTTTCGCGCGCGCCCCGCCCCGAGCGGCTTTGCCGCCGGCGGAGCCCGGCGGCGCTTGATAACCCTGCCACTCGCGGCCCTGCGCGCCCTTTAAAAACTCATCCCGGCTTAAAAAAAGCCACTGCATCCTCTTATCACCCGCCGCCTGCCGGCGGGAGCCGAGGGCGCAAGTTCCTCTCGCCCGTGGCCGTGGCCGCGGTGCCCGGGCTGTCTTCCTCGCCGCGCCTCCCGCGCGTGCCAGTCTCGCCAGGTCTCGTTGAAGCCCATTTTTTCATTGGATTGTGCCAGCCGATAGGGCTAGAGGCACGCCGTTTCGCTCTCGATCAGCCCCCGCCTGCGCAGAGCGCCCTGCGCCTAGATCTTCCCGAGCGGGCTTCGGGCCTGGAAATTTCGGGTTTTCCGCCGCGGGGACTGCGATCCCGAGCGGTCAGCGTCTGGGCCAGGAGCTCGACGAGGTGGCTGCCCCTTCTCGGGCTGCGCTGCTCCAGCGCCAGGCGTACCGTCCTGTGGGACCTGTGCTTCACACAGCGCGTCCAGAAAACGGCGCGGACGGCCAGGCGACGCACCGGCAGCCCGTAACGGCGGGCGTCGGAATGGCGGGCTCGGCTGCCGCCGCATACGGGCTGTCGTCGCTCCTCGGCGCATGGGCTGGCGTGGGCGGCGCCTCGGGCGCCGCGCCGGCCGGCAGCGGCGCCGCTGACGCCGACGGCGCGGCCGCCCTCCAGGCAGAGGCGGACGCCTGGACCGCCCGGCTGCGGTCGGTGCTCTGCTGCCTGCCCGCGCCCCTCCAGGCCGCGGCCGGCGTGCAGCTCGCCGCGATGCGCCCCGCCAGCGCGGCGGCGCCGCGGCCGGCCGCGCCCGCGCCCGCGCCCGCGGCGGCGCGGCCGCGGGGCCAGCGCATGGCGCGCGGCTGCGAGGACGTCGCGCTGTCCCAGCCGCGCCCGGCGCCCAAGGGGCACGCCGGCGCCGGCCGCATCGCGCGCACGCAGTCGGCGCCGGCGTGCGGCTCCGCCGGCGGCGGCGAGTCCGACGGCAGCGAATCGTCCAGCGAGGGCAGCAGCGGCAGCGGGCGCGACAGCGACGTGAGCAGCAGCACCGCGAGCAGCAGCAGCGGCAGCGACGCCAGCCGCGCGCGCGCGCACGCGCGCGCCGGCGGCGCCGGCACCACCGACGACTGCGACACCGACGGCGGCGCCGCGCTGCGCCGCACCGCGTCGATGTCTGCCGTCGTGGCAAGCTCCGTCTTCGCCGCGCCGCGGCCCGCGCAGCAGCACCCCTGGCCGCCGCCCAAGTCGCCGCGCGTGTACGACCGGCCCGCCATCGGGCCGCCGCGCGCGCGGGACGCGGGCAAGAAGCTGCTCGTGCTCGACCTGGACGAGACCCTGGTCCACAGCAGCTTCCGCCCCGTGGCCAACGCCGACTTCATACTCCCCGTGGAGATCGACGGCCGCATGGTCGACATCTACGTCACCAAGCGGCCCTGGGTCGACCACTTCCTCTCCGTCCTCGGCCAGCGCTTCGAGGTGCGCGCGGCGGCAGCGGGGGGGGCGGCGGCGGCATGCGCGCGCGGTGGCTCGCGGCCTCTTTGGCCGCGGGCGCGGCGGCTTTGGGCGCGGGGAGGGGTTTGGCGACGGGCGCCGTCCCCAGCGCCGGCCGACGGCCCTTGCTTCACCCCTGCTCCCCGTGGCACGGCGGTGGCACCCTCCCCCCCACACAAGCAACTTCACACCCACCCCCAAACGCGCGCCCCTCACCCCCCCCAAAAAAGGTTGCGGTGTTCACCGCGTCGCTGTCGCTGTACGCCGACCCCCTCCTCGACATTCTGGACCGCACGCGCTGCATCAAGTGGCGCCTCTTCCGCGAGTCGTGCTGCCCGTTCGGGGTGCGCGCCGCGCGCGCCAGCGCCGGCGCCGGCGCGCCGCCTTTGCCTGAGCCCCCCAGCCCCTCCCGCGCCCTCCCGCCGCCTCTCAAACCGCCCGCCCGAAGCCGGACCCCGCCTGCCCGCCGCCTCCCCCACCCCTCCCTGCGGCCCCGCCCTCAAAACCCCCCGACCCCGGGACTCACCCCCCCCCCTCCCTCCGTCACCCCCCAAATCCCAGACCCCACGACTCACGAAACCCCCCCTCCCGTCCGCAACCTCCCCAAACCCCCAGGGCACCCTCGTGAAGGACCTGGCCTGCCTCGGCCGCGACCTGGCCGGCGTCATAATCATCGACAACAGCCCCAACGCCTACAGCTTCCACCCGGACAACGCTGTCCCCATCGCCACCTTCATCGACGACGCGGGCGACAGGGCGCTGCTGGACCTGGTGCCGCAGCTGCTCAGGCTCGCGGACGCGCCCGACGTGCGCCCCTTGCTGGGGCCGCTGAACGTGGCCAACTACAAGCCGCCGCCGCCGCCGCGGCAGCACGCGCACGCGCACGCGCGCGGTGGCGCGGCGGCGGTGCCGCCGCCGCCGCCGCCGCGGGCCGCGGCGGTGCCGGCGCTTGCGGTGCACTGAGGCCCCCTCCCCAGTGCGGCCGCCCCCAAGAATGCGTGCACGCACGCGCGCGCGCGCACGAGAAAGCCCGGGCATTGCCAGTCCCTCGGATTTGCCACCCCCATGCCCCACACCTCCCACCGGGGCGGCCACCACCCCAATTTTGGTGCGCCCCCCCCCCCCCCCCCCCCCCCCCCCCCCCCCCCCCCCCCCCGCCCGCGCGGCCCCCCGGCGGCGCGCCTTCCCCTCCCCCCTCTCCCCTCCCCCGGCCCCCGCCGCTTCAGCACTGTGCATCGCGCCGCACCCCACCAGGCGCCGCGCAGCACACCGCGTCCCACCCAGGGGGCCCCCTCAGCACTGAATTGACGCCCAGCGCCAAGGCCCCCGCGCGCCCGCCCCCGTCGCCCGCCGCACGCCGAGGGCGCGGGCCAAGAGTCTGCATGCACAGCCCGCCGGCCGCCGCCCGAACCGCGGCCCCGCCGCCCGCTGAGCGCGCCGGGACCACCTAGCTACCCCCCGGCCGCGGTGACCCTCTCTGTCGATGATGTGGCCCTGTATTGCGGCGCGCGGCGCGCCGACGACACCGCCCCGGGCGCGGGCGCGGGGTGGGCCGCCCGCCTCGGCGCGCGCCCCCCCCCCCCGCCCCGCCGCGGCCCCCGTCGCGCGCGCCCGCCCGCCGCGCCCAAACACTACTCTCCTCCGAACACTACACTCCCCGAAACCCTCTCGCCGGAGCCTCTGCTAAGCGGCCTGCCCCGCCCCCCCCCCCTTGAGCCGCCCCGCTTGAAAACGACTGGACACGGCACCGCGCGCGCGCGGTCGCGGCGCCCCCTGCCCCTGCTGTGCACATGGGGGGTCGCGGGCCGCGCGCGCGTGCCCTGGCTTTGGAATGCTATATGTACAGGCTCACGCACCCCACGCATGGCGCGGGCGCGGCCCGCACTCTCTTATTTGGGTTTGGTTGGTCAACCAAATATGGTGTCGCGTTCCGGGGCGGGCGCGGGGGGCGCGGACCGGACGCGGCCCCCGCGGCCGCCGCCGCAGGCGCGCCTGCCATTACGTTATGCGTTCTCTGGGGGGCGGCCCCACCCCCCACCCCCGCTGCGGTGTGGGGCCGCCCCTTTTATTGTCATCATACCCCTGGCACACCCCATGCAGCCGCTGCACAACTGCGCACGGAAAGAAAGACAGGCCCCCGAGGCCCCAGGCTCTCGGGGCTCTCGGTTCGTATCACCCAGCCCCCGCCGCGCCGCGCCCCCTCGCGCCGGCCGCCTGCATAGCTCTGCGTTCCTGCCCGCCCGGGGCCGCCCCCTGGGCGCCGCGCCCGGCGGGCCCGATCTCTCATTTTATTGCCGCCCCCTCCGCCGGCGCCGCGCGGGCCCGGCCCGGCCCGGCCCCGCAGGAGGGGCGCCGCAGCTTTCTCCGCCGCCTCGGACGCGCGCGCGCGCGCTCCCCCGGCGCCGGCCCGGCTCTACCTTGGAGCGTGACCAAGCCTTGATGACACTAGGACCCCCCCCATCTGCCCACGATCCAACCGGCCTGGCCAGGCGCAACCACCCTACCTTGGAACTTCCAGCCAACCGACGCCCCGCCCCGCCCCGCCGCGCCGCGCCGCGCCGCGGCGCGCCAGTAGCGCTACTGGCGCGCGCGCGCGCGGCACCCCACGCACCCCACAACCCCACCCGCACCACCCCCCCCTTTCCAAAGCGCCGCCGGCCCCACGCCCCTAGATCCCGCCCCGCGCCGCCGCCCCGCGCCGCGCCCCATTCCGCGCTCGGGGCGTGCCGGCGGGGGCCCGCTGTTGGAAAAAAAAGCAACGCTGCAAAAAGCCCCCTGGTGCCTTGGGGGCGCTTGTCTATTCCCTCGCTTGCAACCACCCGAAATGCCGAGGCCCGAGCGCGCGCACTGCGCGCGCGCGCCGGCCCTCGGGCCTCGATCGATCGCTCCCCGATTGCTCCTGGCCAAAACGCCCCTCGCGGCTGCATTTTTGGCGGCGGCTGCGGCGCTCCCCCCGCGCCCCCCACGGAACTTAAACAAGCCCTGGGCGCGCCCGCCCCGCGACTGAACGGCTTCCCGGGGCGCCGGCCGGCGCGCGCGCGCGCAGCCTCGCGCCCGCGCCGGCGGCGCTGCGCGGCGCCTGGCAACGCTATTCGCATGCACTGTGCCTCTGCCTGTCTGTGTCCCTCCCCACTCACGCCTATGTAACGTCACGCGAAGATATCCGGTCGCGCGAGCGGCGCAGCGGCGGCGGCGGCGGCGGCGGCGTGGGGTTCCGATGCCCGGCGGGGGCGAAGGGTGGAGGGCGGAGGGGGACGCACGGGGCAGGGGGGGGGGGGCGTGAACAGGGCAGGGGCGGGGAACTAGCGGCGCCCGCGGCGGCACATGGGGGGGCGCCCCCGTCCACCCGCCCCCTAGTCTGCTGGCCGCGTCGCAGGCCGCGTATCAGCGCGCGCATCTTTTGCGCGCTTGTTATACCAGCAGCGCGGACTTCAGGCCCCTCAAACCCGGTTTGATCACCAGCCCTGGCGCGAGCCCCGCGCCCCTCGCCAGCCCAGCGCGCAGAGGAGAGGCGCCCCACAATCGCCCAGCGCTCGACGATCAGCGGCAGCGCGCCCGCAGGCTCCCCGCAGCTCCGGCCCGCCCCTGCGATGTCGCCGCCCGCCCCCGCGGCCGCTGCGGCCGCCGCGGCCGCGCCGCCGCACCCGCTGGACCCCCTCTCCCCCTCCGAGGTCGCCGCCGCCGCCGCGGCCTGCCGCGCCGCCGCCGCGCCGCGCCGGCTGCGGTTCAACACGGTGACGCTGCTCGAGCCCCCGAAGCCCGCCCTCCTCGCCTTCCTCCGCGGCGCCGGCCCCCGGCCCGCGCGGCGCGCGTTCTGCGTGGTGATGGCGCCGCCGGCGTTCGCCGTGATAGAGGCCGTGGTGGAGCTCGCCGCGCCGGGCGGCGGCGGCGGCGGCGGCGCGGCGGCGGCGGCGGTTGCGACGTGGAAAGAGGCGGGTGTTTCTTTTTGGGGGGAGGGGTGTTTTTTCAGTTTTGTGGGGGGTTTGAGGGGCGTGCACTTGCCGGCGCTCCGGGTCTTGCTTGCGCCGGGCCTTTTTCTGTGTCGGCGAGCGAGAGCGGCGCGCCGCACGGCGCGGCGCGCAAACAACACACCTTGGCGGCACAGCGCAGCACAAAGGCGCAGCGCACAGCACGCGGGCCCCCAAAACCGCGCGCACAAACAACAACCCGCAAACCGCACCCCCCCTCCCGGCCCGCAGATGGACGGCGAGTCGATGGACGGCCAGCCCCTGGCCACGCCCGATGACTGCTTGGAGGCGGAGCGCATCGCGCGGGGCTGCCCGCGCGTGGCGGAGCTGCTCAGGCGCGCTCCTTCGGGCCTTTCCCTTGCGCCGCGCCGCTTTGGCGTGCTTTTTGGGGGGGTTGGTTTGGGTGCGTCCGCGCATGCATTTGCACAAACTGACAAACACACACGTAACAACACAGACGGCAAAACACACTCGAAAAAACACACACGGAAACAAACGAAAACGGGGGCACAGGCAGCGCGGCGTGTCTGACCTGTCCCAGCTGGCGTGTGACCCCTGGGCCATCCACGCGGGCAGGTGGAAGGGGCGACTCATGCAGGTGGGGGGGTTACGTAATGCGGGTTTGGGGGGTGTACGTAAGCCCGGGGGGTTGGGGGAAACTGTTTGGTCACCAAAACCATCCGAAACAGCCCAATAGCCGCCAAAAAACAGCCCCAAGGCCGCCAGAAAACCTCCAGAAAGCAGCCAGAAAACTGCCCTCAAACCGGCACATAACCGCCTCCCTAAAACCGCCCCAAAACCGCCCCAAAACCGCCCCAAAACCGCCCCCAAACCGCCCCCAAAGGTGTTCACCTACCTCAAGCTGTGCCCCGACGACAACGAGTACGCCCACCCCCTGGACGTGGTCCCCATTGTGGACCTGAACGCTGGGGAGGTGGGCTGCTTTTGGTTTGGTTTAGTCATTTGCTTTGGTTTGGTTTAGTCATTTGCTTTGGTTTGGTTTAGTCATTTGCTTTGGTTTGAAATGAGCCTGCATTTGAGGGTGCCCATTGTGGACCTGAACGCTGGGGAGGTGGGCGGGGTGCCTTGCTTTTTTGTTTTGGGCTGGGCTGGGCTGGGCTGGGCTTCGGCTGGGCTTCGGTGGGGCTCTCCTGGCTTTGCTGTTTGCGTTCCGAGGCCAAAAGCCGAAAAGACCCTCAAAAACCGCCCAAAACCGCCCAAAACCGCCAAGCCAAACCGCCAAAAGCCGCCAAACAAAGCCGTCAAAAACCGCCCCGTAAACCCCCCAGGTGATCGACATCGAGTCCTACCCCACCCCGCCCCGCGCCATCCCCCGCGCCCCCGGCAACTACCACCGCCGCCTGCTGGAGCGGCCCTTCAGGGAGGCGCCCAAGCCGCTGCACGTGACGCAGCCAGAGGCGCGCTTTTTTTGTTTTTCCGTTTGTCTTTTCTTTTCTGGGGTTGCGCGGGGCTTTGGGAGTTGGTTCCAGTGGCCGCGCCGGACGCTCCGAAGCCGCCCAAAACACCCCCACAAACCCCAAAGCCTCCTCCCCAGCCCCCCAAAACTCCGCAAACACCCCCCACCCCACCAATACGTCTCCGGCCTCCCCCCTGAAACCAAGACCCCCAAACCCACCCGCCCAAAACAACCTCCGCGACCCCCCCCCCCCCGCCCCTACACACCCTCCCCCCCCCCCTTTTCAGGGGCCCAGCTTCACCGTGGACGGCTGGCGCGTGGACTGGCAGGGGTGGGACTTTAGGATCGGCTTCAACGGGCGGGAGGGGCTGGTGCTGTACGATGTGGGTTTGGGGGGTGTGTTGTTTGGGGGTTTAGGGGTGTTGTTGTTTTGGGGGGCTTTGGTGTTGCTGTGTGGTGGCGCGGTGTTGTTGGTGTTTTGGGGGACTGGTGCTTTTTTTCCGCGGCCCCTTTGTCCCCAGAACCCACCACCACCCAAACACCCAAACACCCCACCCCCCTTTTCAAATACAACAAACAAAACAACCGAGCAGGTGTGCTACACAGACCCCCAGGAGGGCGGCCGCCGCCGCCCCGTGGTGCACCGCGCCAGCATCGTGGAGATGGCCGTGCCATACGCAGGTGGAGGGGGGCCTTTTATTGAGCAAACACGGTTTTGGGGCGCCTGCTGTGGGGCACTGTGCGGGTTTCTGCTTGGGCCGCTGCCCGGGGCGCTTCTTTTGGGTTTTTTCGGGTGCTTCGTGGGCGCCCGTTTGGGCGCTGTTTGGCGCGCTTTTGTTGTGCTGCAGAGCCGCGAGAACAGCTCGGTGAACAAAAAGGCGGCAAAAACCAAGATGTTGACTAAACCCGCAACCGCCCCCCCCTTCCGCGCGCCAGACCCGTCTCCCCCCTACAACCGCAAGTGCGCCTTCGACGCCGGGGTGAGGGGGGGGCGCGAGGGTCGTTTGGACTGGAGGCCGGCTTTGCGCGTCTGTTTTGTTTCAGCGCCGGTGTGCCGGTCTTTGTTCAGCGCCGGTTTGCCGGTCTATGGGGCCCAGGAAACGGGGTTGCAAGCCTGCCCCTTTGAAAACTCCTCAACCCGCCCAACCCCATCTCGCCCCCGCTCACCCTCTTCCTCCCTCCCCCAAAACACGTAGAACCACCCCGCAAAACAACCGAAAAACAACGCAACCAAACGAAAACAACAAACCCCAAAGGACTATGGCCTGGGCTTTGCGGCCAACAGCACAAGCACCCTCACCCCCAACAACTCTTCCCCCCACCCACCCCTCCAAAACCCCACCCCCCAAAAAACAAACCAACCCCACAGGACTATGGCCTGGGCTTTGCGGCCAACAGCCTGGCGCTGGGCTGCATTCACCCCCCCCCCAAAAAACTGAACTCGCCCCCACCCCCCGAACTGAACAGCTCCCACCCCCCAAAAAACAACAAACCAAAAGGACTATGGCCTGGGCTTTGCGGCCAACAGCCTGGCGCTGGGCTGCGACTGCCTGGGGGCGGTGGCCTACTTTGACGGCGTGGTCAACGACGGGGAGGGGCAGGTGGGGCCTTTGTTCAAGTTGTGTTCCCCCCTGTTTGGCGTTTTTTTCTGCACCGTCTTCGAGTTGCTTTGAGAAGTGGTAAGGCTATGTGCCCTTTGACCCCCCCCCCACGCAACGCCCAAAACGTCCGAAGTCGCCGTGGGACCCAGGTCACACAAGTGCCCCAAAAGCGCCCAAAACCACCCCCAAACCGCCCAAAAAACCGCCCGAAACCCCCAGCCCGTGGTCATCCCCAGCGCGGTGTGCCTCCACGAGGAGGACGCGGGGCTGCTCTGGAAACACGTGGACGTGAGGGGGGGCGCTTTTTTCGATCCTTTTGCGATACGAATTCGAATTTGTTTCGATTTTTAGGCATGGCTTTGAATGTGGTTTTTTTCGCGGGGGTCGGCCGTCCCTGTCAGGTGTGGGGGAGGCTTCTCAGCAGGCCGCACCCAACCAATCGCCGCTGATGCCGAAAGCAAAAGTCGCCTTCGACCCCCCACCCCAAATCCCCGTAACCTCCCCCCCATCAGTACCGCACCGGCTACGCCGAGATTCGGCGCGCGCGGCGGCTGGTGGTTTCCTTCATCATGACGGCGGTCAACTACGAGTACTGCTTCTGTGGGTTTGACCGGGGATTTGACCGGGGGTTTGACCGGGGGTTTGACCGGGGGTTTGACCGGGGGTTTGACCGGGGTTTGCGACCGCTGTCCCAAGCTCCCGCCTGCCGACGCCTCCAGCCCCTCAGGCCGCCTCTCTCCCCCCCCCCCCCTCGCCGCCTCAACCCCCTCATCTTCTCCCCCCTCCCTGCCCCCCTCGCCGCCTCAACCCCCTCATCTTCTCCCCCCTCCCTGCCCCCCTCGCCGCCTCAACCCCCTCATCTTCTCCCCCCTCCCTGCCCCCCTCCCCCCCCCCAAAAAATCGCAGACTGGTACCTCCAGCAGGTCAGGGGGTGGGGTGGAGGGGGGGATGAAGGAGGGGGGGTGAGGGAGCGTTTCAAGGATTAACCCGCTTGCAGGGGGCCATGGCTGGAGCTCCCCGTGGCCCCAAACCAACCAATCAACCCCACAACCCCAAAACTGACAGAAGAAAACCCCAAAACAAACAACAATGCAACCCCGACCAGGACGGCACCATAGCCCATGAGATTAAGCTCACAGGCATCCTCTCCACCTCGCTGCTCACGCCCCGGGAGGAGGCGGGAGGTTGGGGGAGGAGGCGTTGCCGGGAAGGGAGTGCTTGTTGGTTTGGGGAGTGTGTGTGTGTGTGGGAGGGGGTGTTATGGGTTGGGGATGGGGGGTTGGAGGGTGCGTGGCCTCTCCACCTCGCTGCTCACGCCCCGGGAGGAGGCGGCAGGTGGGGGGGGGAGGGGGTGTCGCGGATGCGTTCTTTTGCGTGGGACTGGTTGGCGGTTTGGGCGCCCCCCAAGGCCGCGCACGCATTTGAACCCCAAGCCCTCCCCCTTTAACCCAATGCAAATGCCGATTCAAACCCAATTCACATCCGAATTCAAATTCGATTCAAAAACAGGCGGCGGCGGGGCCGAGGGCGGCTCCCGCTACGGCACAATGGTGGCTGAGGGGGTCAACGCCGCAGCGCACCAGGTGAGCCGATTTTGTTTTTTGGGGGGGCTTCTCAAGGTGTTTGGGGGGTTCTTGTACCTGGGGGTCTGGTCCTAGACAGGAGAACCCCAAACCAAACACAAAACACCCCCAAACGAGCAAAAACGCCCATCCAACAAGTCAAACGCCCAACCCCTCCGAAGAACTTCTCCAAAAACGGCCTCCAAACCAAGACGGCAACTCCCCCAACCGGCAATACAACCCCCCAGAACTGGCCCCCTAACCAACGAAAACGCCTCCCCTAACCGCAAAAAACTGCCCCCTAACCACCCCCCAGCACATATTTTCGGCGCGGCTGGACCTGGCTGTGGACGACGAGGAGGGGGGCAGGGGGCTGGTGGTCAGCGAGGTGGGGGGGTTGACCGCGTTTGACCGCGTGTTTGACCGCATTTGACCGCGTGTTTGACCGCATCTTGACCGCCTGTTTGACCGCATTTGACCGCGTTTGACCGCATCTTGTCCGTGTTGGACCGCCTAAACTTGACTGCCCCACACTTGCCCACGACAAAACGTCGCCAAAACCGACCAAAACATTGCCGAAACCGCCACACGCACCCCAAAAAAACAAACCAAAACAGCTCAACGCGCAGCGGGAGCCGAGCCACCCCGGCCGCAACCCCGCCGGCAACGCCTTCCACGAAACCGAAACCGAGCTGCTCACCACCTCGGCGGCGGTGCGGCAGCCGGCGGCCGAGGCGGCGCGGGTTTGGAGGGTCAAGAACCCCGGCAGGCGTCACCCGGTGACGGGGCGGCCGGTGGCGTACCACCTTTACCCCGCAGCGGTGAGAGGGGTGGGGGTGGGGGGGCTTGTTTGGAGGGGTGGGGTGGGGGCCCTTTGGGCGGGGTTGTATTGGGGGGTTCGGGCCCTCTCTTGGCGGGGGCTTCTTGGTTGTGGGCCCTCCAAGAAATCCGCCCACCGCCCCTCAACCCCTGATGAAACGGCTACGGCGTGCGCAGGGTGCCCTGCTGCTGGCCCCAGACCGCCCCGCCCCAGACTCGGCCGTCGCCACCCGCGGCCGCTTCACCACCGCCCCCAAACCACCGCAAAAGAACATAAAAACCGCCCCAACCGCGCGCGCAGGGCCCCCTGCTGCTGGCCGCCCCAAACTCTGGCTGCTGGCCGCCACCACCCCCAAACAAAAGCCAACCCCCCCCATTCCCCCAAACCCCAAACGCCGCAGGGCCCCCTGCTGCTGGCCGCCCCGGACTCGGCCGTCGCCACCCGCGGCCGCTTCACCACCGCCGCGCTTCACGTCACCCCCCACGCCGAGGGGCAGCTCTACCCCGCGGGTTACTACGTTTTCCAGTCAAACGCGGACAGCGGGCTGGCAGAGTGGATCAAGGAGGTGGGTTTTTGGGGGGGAAACATTAAACACCCGCCCACCGGAGCAGCCCCCCTCGAACCGGCTTCGCACAAGCCCCTCGCCAACCCCCCTTTTCCAGGATAAACCGCCCCCCTCGCCCAAACACCTCCCTCCTCCCCCAAAACGAAACACCCCCCCCAGGACCGGCCCCTGCTGGGGGCGGACCCCGTGGTTTGGTACACCTTCGCATTCACACACTTTGTGAGCGCGTTTGACCGCAGTTTGACCGCATTTTGACCGCATTTTGACCGCATTTTGGCTGCCGTTTTTGTTTGACTCGTGTTGTGCTTTCGATCGACTCGTCCGCGTGCGCGCAGAGCAGGAAAATTACCCCCCCCCCCCGCAAAACCGGTTCAAAACCGAACCGCCACTGAACCCCCTTCCCCCCAAAACTCACCCCCCGAACCCCCCCCCCCATCCCCCGGTCCCCCCAAAAAGGTGCGTCCCGAGGACTACCCCGTGATGCCCTGCGACTCAGTGGGGTTCAGGTGGGGGGGGGGTATAACTGTGTTAAGGGTTTAGGTTTTTTGGCCAAGGGTTCAGGGTTTTGGGTTAACTTGTGGGAGGGTTCAAGCTACACAGCACATTATCGATCAAACAAAACAGCACATCGAACTCGCCACAAAACACCCCCTCCCTTCAAAAAATGTGTCCCGCCCCGCCGCCAATGATCCCCCCGCCGCAGCCTGCGCCCCCACGGCTTCTTCCGGGTCAACCCGGCGCTGGACGTGCCCCCGTCCCACGACGCGGCCAGCGTGCGCGCGGCCGCCGCGCCGGCGAGCAAGCTTTAGGGGCGGCCGCCGGCCAAATGCGGGCCCCAGGCCGGCTCTGGCGCCAGCCCCGGCGCGGCGGCCGCGCCCCTCCCCGCCCCCCCCTCGCGCCGCCGGCGCCGCCGCTGTGCGCATGCGCGCGCGCGCTGCGCCGGAGGGCGTTGCGGGCGGGTGCTGCGCGTTTCAACACCCTCCCCACCCCACCCCCCGCTGCGCGCTCGCGCGCGCGACGGCCATGTTTCCTGTGATTGATTATTCGCGCCGTTCTGCCCCCGTTCTGTGACACTTCCCCCTTTTGTCGGCCTTTTTCGGCCTTTTGCGGCCTTACGGACTGCAGACCCCCCCTGTCGGACTGCCCACGGGTGACGTGTGCACTGCCAACACGATGGCCCTGGACTGCCAATGCGCTGGCCCTGGACTGCCAACGCGCTGGCTCCGGCGGACTGTTCACACCACTGCTCCGGACTGCCTTCGCGCCCCTCTGGACTGTCCCCCACCCCACACTGCGCGCGTTTTCGGCCGGCCCCGTTTCGGCCGCCCCGGCCGGGACCCATTCGAGATTTCGAAATAAGAAAATGTTGCATTGCGCCGCGCGCCCGCCTTTCGACCCGCGCCCCTTGCCGGCCCTGCCCCGCGGCCGCCGCCGCCGCCGCCCCGCCGCGGCCGCCGCCTCCATGCGCGAGCAGCCGGGCAGCCTCCCAGCGCCTGCCCCACCGGCCCCGCCCCACCCCTCCCAAAAAACCCTCAAAGAGGGGTTCGGTCGCGAAAAAAGAAAACGGGCAAGGGCCAACCCCAAATGGGAAACAACGCCGCCGCCTCTGCGTGTGCTTTTACAAACCGTCGACAAAATTTGGAGGGGGGGCGGCCCCGGCCCCTGCTGTAAAGTATCAAATCGGGCCAGGCCGGGCCAACGTTAAGGTTCGGGGGGTTCAGATGAAACAGAGCTCCAATGATGCCATGCGCAGCCGGGGCAAGGGCAGGAGGGAGGGGGAAAGGCGAGCCTGTTTTAGCTTTGCCGGTTTAGGGTTTAAAGGGTTTAAACCCTAAACCCGGGCAAAGCTAAAAAAACAGCCGGGCGGGCGCAACCAAGTCGCGCGGCGCGCCGCGGCGCCGGCCGGGGGGCGACGCGCCTCGCACCGCCGCCGCCGGCAAAGGCGCGGCCCCGGCGGGGGGCCTCGCCGGCGGCGGCGGCGGCGGCGGCGGCGGCGGCGCGGGGAAGTGGAGGCGCAGCGCGTAGAGCAGCCCCCAGATCGCGCCGCCGTCGCCGGCCAGGGTCCTTTCGATCAGATGCAGCACGCCCGCATCCAAACGCGCGCCCTCCGCGTCGCTGTCGTCGGGCCCCGCCCCGCCGGCGCCGCCGGCGGGCCAGCCGCCACCGCCGAGCGCCGCGCCGCCGCGCCCCGGCGGGCTCTTGCGGCGCGCCGCGGCGCCGGCGGCGGCGGGGCCGGCGGCGGCGCGGGGGCTCTGGTCGCGCGCGGCGCCGTCTGCCGCGCCGCACGAGAGGAGGCCGAGCGCGCGCAGCGCCGCCGCCGCCGAAGCGCGGGCGTCCTCCAGCCGCCTCGGCGGCGGCGGCGGCGGCGGTGAGCGGTGATCAGAGGCGGCGCCGGTGAGCGTCGCCGCGAGGCACAGCAGCAGGGTGCCGTTGCGAAGGGGGTCGTCCAGCAGGCCTGAGGGTACGGTGGTTTTGTTTTGTTTTGCTTTTTGTGTTTTTTGGTTTGTTTTTGTCGAAGAACGCTATTCGGATTTGCTTTGTGAAAGGTGAGGGAGCTGGCACGCACAAGGCACAGGCGCAAGGCGCAGGCGCGAGGCGCAACGCAGGGCAAACACTGAACACGCAAGGCAGTGCCTGCCCGCACCCGCAGAGGCCCCCGCGCCGGCCAGTTCAATGCCGCAGCGCTCCGCCAGCCACCGCCGCGTGCCCGCGCGCTGCGCGTCGCTGCAGCCCAGCACGCCGCCAGCCGTCGCGGCTAGAGCCGTCTCCGCCGCCGCCCGCCCCTCCGCGCGCCGCGGCTCGGCGGCCGCGGCACCCGGCGATGCGCGGCCGCCGCCGGCCGCGGCGGCGGGCGCGGGCGCGCGGCGCGGGCTGGGGCTGCGCGGCGCGGCGTCGGCCGCGGCGCAGCGGGGCGCGTCGGCGCGCGTGCCGAACGGAGTGGCGTCGAACGCGCTGCCGTGCGCCGCCGGCGCCTCGCCGGCTGCCGCGGGGGCGCGCGTGCGGCGCGGCGGGCTGCTGCTCCTGCGGGCGGCGGCGGCAGCGGCAGCGGCGGCGGCAGAGGCGGCGGCGCGGGGCGGCGCGCCGGAGGGACCTCGGCCGAAAGCCTCGGCCGCCGCCCAAAGCGCCCCGCCGCCGCCGCCGCCGCCGCCGCCGCCGCGGACGGGCGCGGGGCTTTTCGAGCGGCGGAGGGACCAGCGATCCGCAGACTGCGGGCGCGCGGGGCCGGGCGCGGCCGCCGCCGCCGCCGAGGAGGGAGGCGGCCGCGCACGCAGAGGGCCGGGGCGCGATGCAGAGACGGTGAAAGTGGAGTGGCGGGGGCTGGATGGGGGGGAGCCCTGCGACGGCTGCCGCCGCTCACGCTGCCGCCGCCCCTGCTGCTGCTGCTGCTGCTGCTGCCTCTGCTCCAACGCGCCTTCCCGTGCCGGCGACGCCCGCCGCGGCGGCGAGGCGGCGCGGCCCGGGCTGCGCCGCGCCTGCTGCTGCTGCTGCTCCTCCTGCTGCTGCCGCTGCTGCTGCTGCCGCGGCTGCGGCGGCGGCGGCGAGAGCGACCGGCCGCGGGCATAGGAGCGTGCCGGCGGCACGAACGCCACCTTGCGCCAGCCGCTGGGCTGCATGAGCGCCACCGGACTGAGCTGGCTGAGCACCAGACAGTCCGCCTGGACTGCCTTTGCCGGGCTCTGGACTGCCCCGGTTACGGCGGGCTTGAACCGGGCTGCGCCTGCTGAATCGCCTACCGCCGCCGACCGGGCGTTAGCAGCACGCCGCGGCGGCGCTGCCGCATGCGAAAGGCGCGCATGCTGCGCCTGCTGCTGTGGCTGCTGCTGCAGCAGCGGCGGCGCTGGCCGCGGCGAGGGCGAAGGGGAGGGCGACCGCTGCCGCCGCTGCTCCTGCAGCCGCCGCAGCCGCTCCTGCTGCTGCGCGCGCCTCGCGCTGGCGTCCGGAGACCCGGCAGGCGCCTGCGACGCGCCAGCTGCGCCGGCCGGCGGCGCTGCCGCAGGTGCGGACGCGGGTGCGGGCGCGCGTGCGGGTGCAGGTGCGGGTGCGGGCGCAGGTGCGGGTGCCCGAATGCCCAGCAGCGCCTCAATTCGGGAGGACGGCCGCTCCCCTGCTGCGGCGCCGGCACCGGCGCCCTGCTGCTGCTGGCCCGCCCCCTGGTTTTGAGGCGGCGGCCCCTCCTGCTGCTGCTGCTGCTGCTGAGGCTGCGGCGGCGGCAGCGGCGGCGGCGGCGGCGGCGGCAGCGGCGATTGCGGCGGCAGCAAGGGGGTCCGAGGACTGGCGGCCCCGACCCCCAGCCGCTGAGCGCTGCTGCCGTTTATAGCGGCCGCCTTGGCCTCCACCGCTGCCAACACTGCCGCTGCCGTCCGCGCCGCCCGCGCATCCCGCTCCGCCTCCGCAGCCCTTGCAGCCTCAGCCGCCGCCCGCGCATCCGCCGCCGCGCGCGCCTCGGCGGCTGGCCGCGCCTCGGCGGCCGCGCGCGCCTCGGCCGCCGCGCGCGCCTCGGCGGCCGCCGCGCGGGCCGCGCGCTTGGCGGCGCGCGCCTCGGCTCGGCGCTGGGAGTTGGACGGGCCGCAGTGCTGCGGCGCTCGGCCGCGAGGTGCGCCGGCCGCTGCGGCTTCGCGGCGCGCCGCGGCAGCTGCTGCTGGTGCTGCTTCTGCTGCCGCAACAGCGGGCGACGACGCAGCGCTGTCCACAGTCCTGCCAGGGCCGGGGGAAGCCGGGGGCGGACGGAACGAGGAGGCCTGCGACGCGGCAGCAGCGGGCGTGCCCGGCCGCGACGCGGGCGCAGCCGAGGCGGCGCGCGGCCGAGGCGAGGCCGAACGTGGCGGCGGCGCCGCGCGCCGCGGCGGCGGCGGCGGCGGCGGCGGCGGCGACAGCGGCTGCGGCCGCGCCGCACACGCGAGTGCGTCGTCGGCCGCCGCGAGCAAGTCCCGAATCCGACGCTGCCACGCGCCGGGCGCCGCGCCCGCCGCGCCGACCGCGGCCCCAGCGGCGCCGACCGGGCTGGCCGCAGAGCTGCCGCCGCTGCTGTCTGCGTCGCTCCAGATGCCGCCGCCGCCGCCGCCGAGGCTGCTGCCGTCGCTCGGAGCGGCGGACGGCGACGGCGCGTCTAGGCAGCCGGCGAGCCCGCCCGCAGCGTCCGCCGCTTCAGACGCCGCCGCCGGGCTCTCTGCACCGCCGCCCCATTCGGCCTCCGGGCTGCTGCTGCCGCGCTCGCTCTCGGCGGCACCACCAGCGGGCGCGGGCGCGGGCCCGGTCGCCGGCGCGCTCTCGGGCGGGGGAGGCGCCTCGGCGCGCTGCGGCGACGCCGCGCCGGCGCCAAGCAGCTGCGACGCCTGCCGCTGGCGCACTTTGGAGAGCAGCCGCACGACCGCGGGGCTTCCCGGCGCGGGCGGCGGCGCCGCCGCCGCCGCCACGGAGGAAGCGCCCCCGCCACCGCCACCGCCGCCGCCGCCGCCGTGCGGCGTCGAGAGCTCGGCAGGCGCCGGCGTCTGTGCACGCGACGGCAGCCGCAGCTGCGGCAGCGCGGGGGCCCGCGGCCCGGGCGCGGCGGCGGCCCCGTCCGCGCCCTCTGGCTGTGCCACCGCAGTGGCGTCAGTCAAAGGCTCCGGAGCGGCCCCAGCCAGCGGCTCTGTCACCCCATCCTGCTCCGCCTCCTCCTCCTCGGCCGCCGCCGCCGCCCCCGCCCTTGCCGCCGCCGCATCGGCCTCCGCCCCGGCAGCCGCCGCCCCAGCCCTCGCCGCCGCCGCGTCGGCCTCCGCCCTGGCGGCCGCAGCTAGGTCCTCCGCCGCCGCCGCCTCCGCCGCCGCCTCGTCCCTTTCGAACTCGGCGAGGCTGAACCGCAGCAGGAGGGCGACCTCGTCCTCCGACAGCAGGCCCGCCCGGCCGTTGCTGGTGCGGCCGCTGCTGGCGCTGGCGTGGCCGCCGCTGGCGCGGCCGCCGATGGCGCGGCCACCGGCGGCGCTGGCGCGGCCGCTGCTGGTTCGGCCGCTGCTGGCGAGGCCGCCGCTGGCGCTGGAGAGCCCGGACGCGCCGCCGCCGGGCCCCGCAGGCGCTGCCGCGCTGCCGACGCCCTGGCTCGCGGCAGCGGGCGTCGCGGCGTCGCCGGCGCCCGCACCCTCGGTTGGGCGGGCCCGGCTGCCGGCGCCGCCCTCTCCCTCTCCCTCTTCGTCGCTGCTGGCGCTGTCTGTCAGCAGCAGGGCGAGTAGATCAGAGCCCCGGCTCCCAGCCCGCTGAACCTCGGCATCCGATTCCTCCGCTGCTGTCTCTGACGAGTCCGCCGCTGCCGAGGCAGCAACCCCCGCCGCCGCCGCCCCCCGCCGCCCGCCGGCCCCGCGCCGCACCGGCGGCAGCCGCCGCGCCCGCTGCTGCGGCGAGGGCGGCGCGGCGGCGCGCGCCGCCGCCGCCGCCGCCTCGGGCTCTGGGAGCAGCGGCGCGTGGCGTAGCGCGCCGGCGCCGCTCGTCGGGCTGCTTTCGGGGGTCTCTGACGGCTCCTGCATCGGCGGCAGCTGCCCGGCCCCGAAACTGCTGCCGCCGCTCTCGCCGGCGGCGCTGCCGGCCTCCTCCTCCTCCCCCTGATCCTCCTCCTCCTCCTCCTCCCCCTCTTCTTTGCTCGCCTCCTCGTCTGCCGCCGCTGCCCACAACGCCCCCTGCCCCACTCCTGCTCTCGCCTCGGCCCCGCTGCCAGGGCCTGCTTCCGCCTCTGCATCTGCATCTGACTCGCCCCCCGTCTCTGCGTTCGCCCCCGCCTCGGCGTCCGCGGGCGCCGCCAGAGGGTCCGGCAGTCCGCGCGGGCAGGCTCGCAGCTGGCTCCTCTCCAGCTCCGAAAGCAGATCCTCAGCAGTCGCCGCGCCGTCGAGCAGCGACAGCGAGCCCTCCCCCGAGACGCCGCCCCCGCCGCGCGGCGACGCCGCCGCGCCCGGCGGCGACGGCGCCGCGGAGGGCGCCGCGCCGCTGGCGGTGCGGGGGCGGCGGCTGCAGAAAGTGAAGAGGGAGAGGCTGTCCTGGTGCAGCCAGCCGCGGCGGCGGGCGGCGGCGGGCTCGGGGCTGGCCGCGGCGCGGGGCGGGACCGGGCCCGGGCCGCGGTCGGCCGCCGGCAGCGGGCTGGCAAGCTCCTCTTGCTGCTGCTGCGGCTGCTGTTGCTGCTGCTGCTGCGGGTGCTGCTCCTGCTCAGGCTGCGGCTGCAGCGCAGAGCCCGGCAGCAGCTCCGGCGGCGGCGCTGCCGCCGGGCTCCCCGCTTGGGCCTCTTCGCTGGGTGCCAGCTCAGCCGGCTGCTGTGCCTCCCCCTCAGGCGGTGGCACAGCCCCCTGCACCTCCTCTTCCTCCTCCTCCTCCTCCTTCTCCTCCTCCCGGTCATGCTCTTGTGATGAGCAGGTCTCCTCCCCCCTTGCTTCCTCTTCTTCCTCCTCCACCTGCTGCTGCTGCTGCTGCTCAGCACCTTGCTGCTGCGGCTGTGGCTGCGGCTGGGGCCGCAGCTGGGGCGAGGGCTGGCTGCGTTCGGTCGGCGGCTCCTCTGGCGTTGGGCTGGCAGCAGGAGGCAGCAGCTGCCACCCGCTGGCGCCCTCCCGCGGCTTGGGCCCCTCCTCCTCTTCGCAACGTTGGCGCGGCGGTGAGCCCTCTTGCTGCTGCCTCGAATGCTGCAGCGGCTGCGGGGGCGCGTCCTGCGGCGTCTGCTGCCACGTCTGCTGCTGCTGCTGCTGCTGCTGCTGCTGCTGCAGAGGCGGCGGTGACGCGCGCGGCGCGCCCGGCCGCGGCGCCCGGGGCGGCGTGGCGGCGGGGCTGCCCGTTCCCGCGGCGGCCTGGGCGTAAAGCTCTGCCAGCAAGGCGGGCCTCACGGGCTCTAACAGCCCTATCCACGTCCGCCGCCGCGCCGGCGTGCCCCCCAACGACGGCGACGCGCCCTCCGGCGCCGCGCCCCCGTCCACCGCCGCTGCCGCCGCCGCCGCTGCCGCGGCCGCTTCCGGAGGCTCCGTCGTAGCTGCTGGCAGCTGGGCCTCCTGCGGCGACGGCCCCCCGCCGCTGCTGCGCGGCGCCGCGGCCGGCGGCTCGAACGCGCCCGGCCCTGCTGGCTGCGGCGCGGATGCAGATGCATCGCACCCCTCGTCGCTGCCGGTGACGCCGCCACCCCACTCGCTGGCGGTGTCGCTGGCGCCACCGCTGCGCCGGCCGGGACCGCCGCCGCTCGACGCCGCCGCCCGGCCGGCGCCGCCCTCCCACGCGCCGCCGCCGCCGCTGCTGCGGCCGGCCCCGCCCAGGCTGGGCGCCGCGGCGGAGTGCGCGCCAATGCAGCTGCTGCCGACCAGGCTCCTGGCCGCGCTGCTGCCAGCCTCGGAGCATTCAGAGGTTCCCGGGCCAGGGGTGGACTCGCCCCCTTCAAACGCCCCGCCGCCGGCGCCGAGCCGCGACAGCGCCTGCAGGGCGCGAAGCAGCGCATCGTCTAACGGGCAGCCGCCGCCGCCGCCGCCGCCGCCGCTGCTCCCACGGCCGCCGCCGCTGCTCCCGCCGCCGCCGCCGCTGCTGCTGCCGGCAACGCCAGCTGGTTTGGCGATGCAAGAGCCTGCGCCGAGCAAAAGGCGTTCGAACAGAGGCTCCGGGGGACCGCCTCCGCTGCATCCACGCGCGCCGCCGCCGCTACTGCTCCAGCCGCCGCCGCCGCCGCCATCGGTCGGCTCGCTCGAACGGCGCAGCGCCGGCGCGTGGGCCTCGCCCGTGCTGCTGCCGCCGCCGCTGCCGCCGCCCGCCGTGCTGCGAGCCGGGGCACCGCCCGCCGTGCTGCGAGCCGGGGCGCCGCCCCCGGAGGAGGGCCCGCCCGGCCACGCGGCGGCGAGGGTCCAGCCGTCGGGCCCCCCGCCGCCGCAAGACGACGCCGTGGCGCGGCGCCCGCCGTATGACAGCTGCTTCTGGGCTTTCGTCTGCTGTTGCGAATGCGGCGGCTTTGCCTGCTGCTGCTGCAGCTGCTGCTTGCCGGGCCCCGACGAGCCCGGGCGCACAAAGGGGCGCCGCTGCGGCGACGAAACCGGCCCCGGCGCCTTCCTCCAGCCCCCGGGTCGTCCCCCTGCGGGCGCTGCTGCGGGCCGTTGCTGCCGCTGATGGGCCGCCGCCGGGATTCCTGCGGGCGCAGCAAGGTTTTGGCGAGCCCAGCTCGGTCGGAGAATGCCCCCCAGACCCATGAACACATGCAAAAAGCACGCCGCCAGCGTCGCACAGGGAGAGCCCCCACAGCCAGAGTCCCGGCCCCACGCACCTGCCGCAGCGCCGCCGCCGCTGCCGCCGCCGCCGCCGTCGCTGCTGCCGCGCGCCGCCGCGAGCGCCTCGAGCGCGGCGCGCACGCGCTCGGTGGTCGCCGCGTGCCCGAGGCGCAGGTCAACAGCGGCCCCAAAAGGCCCCTCCGGATGGTCCACGCCGCAGCGATCCGAAAGCACCGCGGCCAGCGCCTCGAGGCCCTGCGGGCGGTGGGAGGGGAGGGCCCCGGAGCGGTCTTGATTCGGCGCGCGGGCGTTGTTGTTGCGCGGCGGCGGCGGCGGCGGCGCGCTGCGGTGCAAAGGCACGGGCCGGTGGGCTTGCGCCGCTGCAACTCGCCGGGATGCCGGGAATGGAGATTCGGGCATATTGGGGGTGATCGCTGTGCTCCGCGAGCGCCAGGGAGCCCAACCCCGCCAGGTCCATGGGCGGTTCCGCGCTTTGAACCCGCTTTCCCGAATCAGCGGGCTTGCTTGCAGCGGGGTGGCTTCTCCATCGTGTATTAAGCGTTATAAGCCGGGCCACGGCCGCGCTCATGCCTCTCACTGGCCTCCGCGCTGGTTGCTGCAGGGCAGCTGCTGTCTGCTGAGCTGCTCTGGGAGCCGCTTTCAAATCCCAAAGACTCTTTTACAGATTCCTATAGACGGAAGACCGGACCATGCGACGGCCGGGCAAAGCGCGGCCGCAGGCGACCTTGATGGGGGTTCGGGGGAATCGGCGCCGGCGGCGGGCTACAGCTGTGGGCTGCGCGCCCAGCCTGAGCCACGCGCCGCTGCGGCGTCTGATACAGCGTCCCTATGAAACCGCGGCGCCAAACGCGGGAGGGGTCGCCGGCCGAGCCAGCGGGCAAAGCCAAGTACAGGCCGGGCGCACGCGCGGCGCGCCGGCGGCAGGGGCGGCGGGTTTGGGGGGGGGGGTTGAGGTAGTAGGGCTTCAGCGGAGCAGGCGGCCTTCAAAGGGACACGTGGAGGGCGGCTTGCCACCAAACCGTGGCGTGGTGGCGGCATCCGGGGCCGGTGATGGCTCGGTTGCCCCCCGCCGGTGCGGGGGGGGCAATCCGCGGACAATACAACGGGCGCGGGGGTTTGTTGCACCCCCGGCGGTGCCGCCGTCAAATTGATTTATGGACCAAGTACAGCTAAACCAGCAGCGGGGGAAATCGGAGGCCTCAAGCGGGCGCGAATGGGGGGACCACCGAGGCCGGCCGCGCGTAGTGCGGTGCCGCGCCAGGGCGGCGCCGGCCGCCACCTCGCTGCTTTCGGCCCGCCGCCCGCCATAGGTAGCGGGTGGGGGCCGTCGGTGCGCCGCACGGCAGGGGAGAGGGCCGCGCCGGGCCATGCCCGCGCCCTCCAGGCGCCCCCTGATGAACACCAACCCATCCGGCGGCCAACTCGGCCGCTTGCGAGCCAGAGTGGCCCTCGCGAGGGCCTGCAGGCTGCCATGAAACGTGTCTGCCGCGGCCCCTCACAGCGCGCGCGGCGCCGCGCCGGCGCCGGCTTGGGGCGCCTGGTCCGACGCCGCGCCGCTGTCCGGCAGCGCGCCACCCCAGCCGCGCGCCTCAGCCCACGTGTGCAGCGCGTCGCGCATCCACTGGTGGCGGCAGCTGAGGCTGGCCTCACGGAGCGACATCTGCGGGCGGAGGGGGGTGCGGCGATTTCGGATTTGATGAAA
This sequence comes from Raphidocelis subcapitata, assembly GCA_003203535.1. Classification (NCBI taxonomy): domain Eukaryota; kingdom Viridiplantae; phylum Chlorophyta; class Chlorophyceae; order Sphaeropleales; family Selenastraceae; genus Raphidocelis; species Raphidocelis subcapitata. Next base: position 7,346 of record BDRX01000160.1, on the reverse strand, counting down.
GACGCCCTTTTAGGGGCACTAGCACCCCTGCCAGCATCCAAACCCCGCTGGGGGCCCCGGCTGCCGCGCACGCCAGCAGTGCGCCGCGCGCGCAAGCCCGCCGCCCCGCTCAGCAGGCTGCCGCGCCGTTTCGGGACCGCCCGAGCCACGCTCACCCATCGCCGCTGCCGCTGCCCCAGCTCGGGCCACGCGTCGAGCTCCTCGCCCACGCGCATGACAAAAAGGTGCGCCACGCAGCGCCCGCGGTGCGCGGTGTCGAGGCGCGCGGCATCCTTTGCAGAGCGGACGTCAAACACGCCGACGGGCGGCAGCTGCACGCCAGGGGGAGGCGGCGGCGCGGCGGCAGGGGCGGGTTGGGCTGCCGTTCAGCGGGCCTCCCTGGGGCGCAGCCGCGACGCAGCGCAGCGGGCCGGCGGTTGGCGCGCAGAGGGGCCTGGCCCCGCATGCGTGCTGCAAGCGTGGCATGCGGCGCATGCACCCCATGCGCGCACCTCGATCGCGCCCCGCACGCCAGCCTCCTCGACCGTCTCCCGCTGCGCCGCCTCCTCGAGCGACTCGTCGTCCTCCCAGCCGCCCTTTGGGAAGGCCCAGCCGCTGCCGCGGCGGCTGGATATGAGCAGGACCTCCACCTCGTCGGCCCCGCCGGAGCCGGCCCCGCCTTTGAAGCGGAAGGGGATGCAGCTGCGCGGGCGGGGCGGGGCGATGGATGCCCGGTAGGAAGCTGCGAGGCGCGACCCAACGGAGCGGGCCTGCCGGCGGCGACAGCAGGTGTGAACCGACGCGCGGCGCGCGGCGCTCACCCTGCAACGAGGCGCGCGCCGGTCTCGAGGTCATACCGCTGCCGGTCGCGGCCGACGCGGCTGCTGGTGGGCGCCGGGCCGCCAAAGGGCGCGTACGCCGCCCACAGCGCGGGCGAGGGGCAGAGGGTCGCGCCGGCGTCGGCCGGCGCCGCCGCAGGCGCGCCCGGCGCGGCGGCTGCCGCTGTCCCGCAGCAGGCCCCGAGCTCTCGGCGGGGCCTTCCCAGCGCGCAGTCCAGGGTCGGCGACGAGAAGCTGGAAAACACGGCGCGAGCCATCGAGGACGGGGCCGCGGGGGGGTCGCACCGGGCTCAGGTCCGCCGCGTCGCTGCTGCCGACGGCGATCACAGACTCGGTCGCGCCGTCCGCGGCGCCGTCTGCGGCGGCGCGCAGCAGCACGGACAGAATCGATCGGATGAAGCCCGGTCTGCTCGCCCTGAGCGCGCAGGGGGCGCAGGGTGCGGCTTGATGAGCCCGCCAAATCAAAATCCGAATCCGGCCTCGTTCCAAGGCCAAGGAGGCCGGTGCGATGCTGAGGTTGATAGAAAATACGCGGGACAAGGTAGCTGGCGCGAGCAAGAACGGCCGCCGGCCGCTTCCAGCAGCAGCTGCCACTCGCTGCTGCGTCGCGTCCAGGTCGCGTCGCCGGCCGCGACTCGCCGCTGCGGGCCACACTGCCGCCGCCGTACGCCCGCCGCCGGCCACACGGCGCTGCTGGATCAACGGTTTACAAGTGCCGCCGCCGCCGCCGCGGCCGCACGGCACCAACTGTGCAAGCAACCGCGCCGCCGGCCGGGCGCAAAAAGCAGGCGGGTCGCTCGCCCCCGCGCGCGGGGGCGCAACAAGGGGGCAGGGATGGCCGCTGAGTGTACAGGGGCCGCCGCGTTTGCCTGGAGCCCGGCAGCCCTTTTTTCCCACGGCGGCAGAGGCCGAGGCAAGCGGCGGCCGTGGCAAGCGGCGGCCTGCGGCGAGGGATTCGGCGGAATTCGAACCATTCGTTCTAGTGGGGGCCCTCCTGAAGCCGCCCAACGGCGCCGCGCGCCGCCCGCCGCGCAGCGGGCGCGGCGCCGAGCGCGCGCACGTCTTGCAGCGTGAAGGGGCGCTGCCCGCTGGGGCGCCACCCGCCGGGCGCGCCACCCGCGGGGCGCCGGCGTCACTCGCTGGCGTCACTCGCGGTCGCTCTCCGCCGTCGTCGCCGCGCTGTTGGGGCTGCCCAGCCGCGTCCCCAGCAGCTCCCGCTGCCGCGCGATCGCGTCCTTCAGCTGGCTCACGTAGCCCTCGAAGCTCTGCTGCCCCGCCTGCGCCCACGCGAGCAGCTCCTGCAGCTGCGCCTCGCGCTGCGCGCGCCGCGCCGCGCGGAGCGCCTCCTCCGCGGCCGCGTCGGCCGCGTGGCGCGCGGCCTGCTCGCGGCGCTGGGACTCGAGGAACAGCACGGCCTCGGCGTCCAGGGGGCCGCGAAACAGCCAGATCGACTGCAGCTGGAGCTGGTCGTTGAAGACGTCCACCTCCACGCCCTCCACCTCAAAAGGCTCCGGCGGCGGCGGCGCGGCGGCCGCGGCGGCGGCGGCGGCCGCGGCCGCGGCGGCCGCCGCGGCCGGGGCCGCGGGGATTGCGTCGGCGGCGGCGGCGGGGGGCGGCGCGGCGCGGCCGTGGCCCGCGGCGAGCGCCTGCGCGGCGTGCGGCAGCGCGCCCGCGACGCGCGCCGAGACGGGCCCCCCGGCCGCGCCCTCCCCCGCCCCACCCTCGCCGTCCGCCAGCGCCGCCGGCGCCGCCCCCGGCCGCGCCACCGGCGCCGCCGCGCCGACGAGCCCGCCCGGCGGCGGCGGCCGCGCGGCCGCCGCGCCGCGGGGCACGAAGCGGGCGCGCCAGTGCGTGAACGATGCCAGGCTGCCCTCCGCCGGCGCCACGTCCTCCACCTCCACCTTAACCTCCGAATACAGCCGCTTGAGTCGCTGCATGTAGTAAAGCGTCGCGTCCCTCGGCAGCCCCCGCCGCCCGCCGCCGCGCGCGCCGCGGCCGTCGCCGCCGGCGCCGGGGCCGCCGGCGCGCGGGGGGGCCTGCATCGCGCGCCAGAGGCCGTAGGCATCGAAGAGCCGGAACTCCGGGTCTGTCAGCCGCAGCGCGGCGGCCTCGACGGCGGCGTCCGCTGCGCGGCGCGCGGCCGCGGCGGCGGCGCGAGCGCCGCGGCGCGCCGGCGCCGCCGGCGCCGCTGGCCCCGGTGCGGCGCCCGCGGCGGGCTGCGGCGCCGCGGCGGCGCCGGCGGCCCCAGCGGCGTCGGCCCCGCCGTCCCCCGGCGCCAGTTCGTGGGAGGACCACGACTCCCACCACCGCCGCACGGTGCGCTGCAGCTTCGGCGCCGCGCGGTCGAGGTCGTCGGCGGCGGCGAGGGTGAGGAGCTCTTTGGGGAAGGGGGCGGCGTAGCAGTGGACCGGGTCGTGCAGCAGCTGCGGGCGCGCGGGCGGTTTTTTTGGGGGGGGGGGTCGGCGTGGTGTTGAGGGGAACGGAGCGGGCGTTGGCAGGGCTGGAGGGAGCCGGCCGCGCACGTGCGTGTCTGCGTGCCTGCCTGCATGCACGTTTCACACCCGAAAACAGCACCGGAACGGCGCAGTCGGCCCCTGACTCGCCTCGTCCTTGTCTTCTTCGGTCAGCTGCCGCAGCAGCCACACCCGCCCCACGCACGGCGCCGCCGCGCCCCCGCCGGCCCCGCCGCCGCCGCCGCCGCCGCCGCCGGCCCCGCCGCGCGGCGCGGCCTCCAGTACGAAGATGTGATACACCGTGGTGACCCTGAACGTGGCCGGGTGGCCCGGCAGCGCCCCCACATCCTGGTAGCGGCCCTCGACCAATGCATACGCGCGCTGCGCGGGCTCGCTGGCGGCGAAGAGCAGCGGGCGGTGCTCGCTGCGGGGGTACCTGGCAGGGGGGGAGGGGCGGCCGTTTCGGGGCGGTGCGGTCGGTGGCGGCGGCGCGATTTGGCTGCGGCGGGCGGCTCGGTTCGGTCCAGAGCAACCCTGAAAAGAAAACCCCAGGGCGGGGGATGATGTGCAGACAGCAGGGGCGAACTGGGAAGCAAAAGCTGAAAGCCCTGAAAGGCGCTCACTCGAGGTGGGACCGTTCGAGCTCGGCGAGCACCTCCCCAATGCCCTGGAAGGTTTTTTGGGCGGGGAGGTTGGGGCTTTTGTTGTCTCGAGGGGGCGGGGCGGCCCAATTGCGGGGGCGGCGCGCGCTGCCGAGCGCAAGCGGCCGAGCGCCAGGTGGCACGCGCGCGGCGGGACAACCGCCACCGCGACCCCCCCCCCCAAGAGACGCCGGCCCCGCCAGAGCGGCGCAGCAGGGGCACGCTGCTGCTGCGCCGTCGGCTGCGCGAGCGCGCGCGCGCGTGTGTTTGTGTGCGTGCGCGCGCACCTGCGCGCTCTCCAGCCGCCGCACGCCGTCAGATTCGATTGTGACCTCCGGGCAGAGCAGGCCGTTGAGCTGCGACAGAACGCCCTCCGTGGGGCCGCGCGAAATCCCGCCAAACCAGACGCCCGCAAACTCCTTGGCGACGCCGAGCAGCTGCTCGTGCGTCAGCGGGGCGCGGCGGCGGGGCGGCGGCGGCTGCGGGGCGTCGGGCGGGGGCGGCGCCGTCGCCTGCTGCGGCGCGTCGGCGGCGGCGGCGACGCGCGCCAGGCGGGCCGCCCGCGGCGCCGCAGCGGGCGACCGCCACGCGTCCCCAAGGCCTGCTGCTGTCGTCGCGCTGCTGCCCGGGGCTCCTCCTTCCTGCCAGGCCCGGGCTGACAGTGCGCGGCACTTTCCGGGAGGTTTGCAGGCCCGCTGGCCGGCTGGCCGCGGCATCAAACGGCCCTCCGAGCAGGCCCGTTGCCCCTGGTGCTGCGCGAGGCGCCTCATCACGGCCGGAGAGATCAGGAAGCTTCAACCAGCGAGGATGGTCGCGTTTTTAATCGCCGAGTGCAGTTGTTGATGAATCTGTGTCGCGCTGACCGCCGCCCGCCAAGATATGGGCCAGCCAGCAGGCGCGCAGGCGCGCGCGCGCTGCATTGTCAGCGAGGGCAGGCTGGCGCGCTCGCTCGCTCGCCGGCGCCGGGCGCGCCGCAACGCCCCCCCGCCCCTCGCACAGTCGCACCCCTTCGGCGGGCCTGCGAGAGCCGCGAGCTCCCCAGGGGCCTGCGGCGGATGCGCGGCGGCGCGCGGCCGCATCTGGACTGCCCCCTCGACTGCCGGGCGGTTTGGTCATCGACCGGGCCATCGACTGGTTACAACTTGCAGCCTCTCGGCGCGCGATGGCGCGGCACCAGGTGCAGGTGCATCACATGGTACGTACTGCGTACGGTAACGCGCCGGTGCTGCGGGGCTGGCTTTGCGGTTTGGGGGGGCAGCCGCCGCGCCGCGAGGCGCGTGGCGGGGCGAGGCCCATGGAGGGCGACGAGGGCCGCCCTATCCAGCCCTCACGGCAGCCATGCACGCGTCGAAACGCTCTGGGGCATGCAAAACTAAAATGGGGCCAGCGGCCGCCGCGCGTCACAAACTGCGCGGCACGTGGCCGCCGCCGCGGCCGCGCCCGCCGCCGCCTCACAGGGTCAGCAGGGGGCGGCGCGGCCGTTTTGCTCCTTTGCGCGTGGGAGCGCTCGGTGGATTGCTCGGCTCAGGGATGAAAGGACGCACGGCTTGCTAATGGGGGGGCCACGGAGGGCCCCCAGCGGCCGGCTGGGGCTTCAGTGGAGGCGCAGCAGTTTCCCAGCGGGGGTTTAGTCGTCAGAGGGATTCGGCATGCGCAGCCGCGCGCGGTGAATGGCGGCCGGGCGTCGCCGCGGCCGGGTCAAAGTTTGGTCAAATGGGCGCGGGGCGCGAGGCAGTTTTGGGCCCGTCAGTCGCCGCGGCGCCGGCGCGGCGGGGGAATGCGCGGGCCTCGGGCGAGGGGCGATTTTTCCTGTGTTCATTTGTGGTGCGTCGTACGAGGTACTCAAAGCGCCGACACGCACGCGGCGTCGAGGCCGCGCGGCTGCGCGCAGCGGAGCATGCTCTTCAGGTAGCTCCACTCCTTGTGGGCCAGGTCTGGGGGAGGGGGGGTTGTTCGGGGGGGTTTCTGTTTCGGCGGCTTCGAAGGCGGGGAGCGGGGGCGTTTGCTTTGGGGTGTACTGTGTCCTGGCCCCTGGGCAATGCTCGGGGCATTCCAGGGGTGGCGGCGTCAGACGCAGTGGGTTTTGGGCGGTATAGGAAAAAGAGGTGTCCACACGAACGGCCTTGCAGCAAGGGCTGAGAGATAATGCCCCCTCCTCTGCCTCCCCCCCCCAAAAAAAAACGGCGCCGCCTCCCCCCCTGTCCCCGCCACCCACCGCCCGCGGGGTTGGGCTGGCTCTTTGCGCACTGCTCCGCGGTGCGGCTGCGGCCCTTGCGGTCGGTGGTCAGCACCGAGTAGCAGGGGTCGGTGGTGGTTGCGGCGGGGCAGGCCTCCTCGGTAATGCGGAGGCGAGGGGGCTGTCGGGTTTTTTTTTTCGGGGGGGAGGGGGTGGGCATCTTTGGGGGCGGGGCGATTTTGGCTGGGGGGCAGGCAGGTTCTGGGGGGGTGCGCACTGCAACAGCCGCGGAACCGTTGCTGGCAGCAGCGGCGGCGGCGCAGCCAAACGGGGCCGGCATTTGCGACGCTGGTCGAGCTGCACAATTGGCAACGTTTAAAACCTGTGTATACCAACCCCCCTAAAGGTTGGGTTCAAACCGACCTGGTAGTTGATGAAGGGCTGGCGGGGCACCCAGTCCACTGAATTCCACCAGTGAAGGCTGCCGGCGCCAAACCTGAGGGGTTTTTTGTGAGGGGGGAGAGGGGGGGGCGATTGTGGTGGGTGCTAAAGCCCGCCGCCTGCTCGTCCGGATGCTGACCCCAACTGAAAGCGCGGCCCAAACAAGCTTTGGAAAAAGGGGTTCCAAGGCCGCCCACTTTGCGTTGAAGGCGTCCTGGAACTCCTGGTTGCCCGGCCGCACGCCGCCAAAGGTGAGGAGCGACTTGACCTGCGGGTTTTGAGTTTGGGTTTGGGTTTGAGGGGTGGGTTTTGGTGTTGTTATTGGGTTTGGATCTGAAATGGGGGCTAGCTCGCCATTTGTGATCAGAACCATTGCGCTTAGGAAAGTTTGCAGTTCGCCCCTAAACCCCAAACCCTAAACCCCACCACCCGGCCGCGTCCCAAACGCACCTCCCCCAGCCGCGCCGGCAGCAGCGCGGCTGCGATGCTCGCCAGCCCCCCGCCGCGCGAGTGGCCGCTGAGGTGGAACTGGCAGCTGCCGGCGCAGCCAAAGTCGTCGGCGAGGACGGAAAGCACCTGGGAGGTCAGTTGCGGTTTCGTTTTGTTTTACGGGGCCCCGGGTTCAGCAGGCGACCGGGCCGCACGTGCGCCGGCGGCGACGCGGCCGCGGGTCTGCCGCCCCGTGTTCTGCCGCCAAACCCTCCAAAAGCGTCAGCGCCGCTTTTTTCAGAGCCTTGGGAGCTTCGGCCCTGAGCCGGTCCCCTCCCCCCCCCCCCCCCCCCCCCCCCCCCCCCACCCCCCCCCCCCCCCCCCCCCC